>JAJQKJ010001204.1:0-86680 GCA_029574335.1 Rana kukunoris
ACGTGTATGGGGACACCTGGCTGGTTGGTGAGTGACATGGGTGGCAGGCATGACTGTCCCCCCCCCCCCATGATGCACACATCACAATGAGCACATGCATGACAACATCCTCCTGTCTTTTCCCTTTCAGGTGACTCTGCATATGCACTGGGACCCCATCTCATGACTCCTATCCGGAACCCCCAAACCCCAGGAGAGGAAAGATACAATGAAGCCCACGCCCAAACACGTGCAGTGGTGGAACGCACCTTTGGCCTCCTGAAGTCACGTTTCTGATGCCTGGATAAGTCTAGGGGGACCCTGTTGTATTCCCCAAACTTTGTGTGCCAGATCATCGGTGCATGTTGCATGCTGCACAACTTTGCAGTGAGAAAGGGCCTGCAGATTGACATACGTGATGACCTGACCCTGAACCAGACAGATCCCCCCCTAACCGAGGTTACCACCCGTCTTCTGAGGGAAGAGCAGCCAGGAGACAGCTCACATTAGGCATCTTTGCACGTTAAACACACACATTAATCATGGCACAATGAGAATGCATGCATGCACACCACTGTGGTCCCTAGCACAGACACATCACATCCTCATCAAATTGGATTAGCACAAGCCCACCATGCAGGACTTGTGAGCAGCAATGCCACGCCACGGCTCCAATTTATGTCACTGTACATTCATACACCATTCACACGGACCTGGGGATCACTTCTCCCTGGTCCTGGGGAACCCTTCTCCACCACAAATGAGGGTGACACCCCCTTTTCCAGCAGGAATGTTTGGCAGTTTTCCAATCTTCTGATGGACTACTGGGCACAGCAGTCCCTCTCAATGTCCCATTGTGGTTACAGCATCTCGGCGACACTGAGAGAGCTCTGGAACCCAATTTAACCCATGGAGGCGTCAGATCTCTGAAGACGACCTTGTTGTGACACACAACAAGGACGCCTTCAGAGATCTGATGCCTCCATGGGTTAAATTCTGATCCGGTTATACACCCCATTGGAACGAGGTTACTTTGGATTGGTCCTTTCACCACACTCATTTGGAGATAGTCTGCCCGGAAGACTTTAAACATCCCTATGCTTGTTATGATCACTGTCATGGTGGTCATACACTTGTGGTAATAAGGAGACTACAACACATGAGTTGGTGTCCTTTTTGGTGGTGGAATTCCGTAATTTTTTTTGTCACAGATCATATATATAAATATATACATTGTTTATATAATCTTCATAGACATTCTTCAACTATTTTTGTGGATTAAATTTTTTTTTTCCACCTCTTGCATTAATTTAATTATGTCACGTTTATGCTGATTTATTATTATATGCACAGTGCTGTACCTTGTTTTTATATTTAAACAATGCAAAGTGCCTGTGCCAATATATAGTGTATTCAATAATAAAGGCTATTCAGCAATGTAAAGTGTTTAGTGAAAATATACAGTGCAATCATATAACGTGCAAAAATATAAATTCCATCTATATATGGTGTGCTGAACATTTGTAACTTCTACTGTGCAGATCCTGGTGACACTCCATGCTCCCCTTCTGGGTCCCCACTCACCAACAATAATCTTTCAAATTGACAGATATCTGTGTTAAAGTATCACTGACACCTTCTACCAGTGATCTTTAGATTGCCAGGTGTATCCTGTATGTAGGTGAGGGTGTCACCTTCCTTCCACCAATGATCAATTTTCCAGGTAGGATCATTTATGGTTATTTTAATATTTTCTTTCAGAGATTTGAGTGCCAGCTGTTGTTCAAGACTCAAATTTATGATTACAGTATAATTTTTTCATTGCCTCTATTTCTTTTGTTGTTTGATTTACAAAAAGTGCCAATGCTGGATTTTGGTTTAATGTTTATTATTATTATTTCTTCTGGATTTTTTGTGAGGAGTATTAAATTTCTCCTCTTTACTATCTTCGCTGTCCAAATTATCTTCTCATTAAGGTTGAGCTCTGCCATATTCGCAAAGCCCACATGCAGAGCCCGCCCGGAAGTTGGTACTGCGATGTGCTAATCACAGGCAGTGAGACATTGTCACGATGTGCGGCTGCAGAGATCCAGAAATGTCTCACTGCCTGTGATTAGCGCAGCGCAGTGCCGACTTCCTGGCGGGCTCTGCACGTGGGCTTTGTGAACACGCCGGAGCTCACCTTTCTCATATATCATTCGATGATTTCCTGTAGCAGGCGATTCAGGTCTAGAAGGGGTCAGGTTTGATCAGGGTAATTTGGGTAGTTTGATTATGTTTTTTTTTAAAGAGTAAACACAGTTAACTAATAATAAATGGCTCCAGCCAAACACTAGCCATGAGTGAAAGAAAAGTTTTTGTGTTATTCTCTGAAAAATGGCCAAGAGATCATAAAATCTGCTAGGGTATGTAAACTTATGAGCACAACTGTACTTTAAAGCATATCTCTTGAAAAATATTATATATCCCCTTTAACTGAAAGCCGATTCACACAGTGAAACCAAAGTGGCTTAAAGTGACACTAAATTCTGGTTTAAAAAATTAAAATTCTAATAAAGTATGTATTCTTAACTCAAAAACTACCTTCTATTACTCTCAGAATCCTCCAAGTTCCTTTTTTTTTTTGCTGGCAAGCTCTGACTGCCTATTGGAGGGTGGCTATATTCGTTCCCCCGTAGTTTCAGTGTAGGCTGAACCATCATCTCTTGCTTGCTCCTGAAATGGAAAAAGAGCTATGGACTTTGGGATTTCTGTACAATGTAGGAAGTGGTCTGGAAGCCCATAAAGGAGTAAAGTAAATACTGTATTTATTGGCATATAACACTAACTTTTTTACCCTGAAAATAGAAGGTGAACTGTGCCTGCGTGTTATACGCAGGGGGCTGTGGAAATTTTTTTTCCCCTGAAACTTACTTCTAAAGTTAGGTTGCGTGTTATACGCCAATAAATACGGTAGCTTAGTGCAGAGTAGGGATGAGCTTTGAGTTGGAGTCGAACATTGGGAACACCCTGTAAAAGTCTATGGGAGAATTCTTCAGGATTTTAAGGGGAACTCCGCACCAAATAAAAAAAAATGGCGTGGGGTTCCCCTAAAAATCCATATTAGACCCTTTTAAAGCAACCTGGCAGGCCACAGGAAAAGAGGGGGGAGGAGAGAGCTTCCCCCCTCCTGAACCATTTCGGACCACATGACCTCAACATGGGGAGGATGCTTTGGGGGTCTGTGACCCCTCAAAGCACCATGTCCCCATGTTGATGGGGACAGGGGCCTCATGCCCACAACCCTTGCCCGTGGTTGTGGGGTCTGTGGGCGGGTGGCTTTATCGGAATCTTGAAGACCTCTTTAACAAAGGGAAACCCCAGATCCCGCCCCCCCATGTGAATTGGTAAGGGGTACATTGTACCCTTACAATTTCACAAAGAAAGTGTAAAAACACACACAGACAAAGTCCTTTATTAAAAAAATAATAATAAAAGATTCCAGCGGTGGTAATCCACTCTCAGTCTCCACTCCAGCTCTGTCGGTATCCTACTACGATGGATGATCTCCAGGCTCTAGCGATGAAGTCCAGCGTAGTGAGGAACAGCATCCTGTTTCAACTGGACACACTCCGGGAATGACATTGCGGCTGCCTGATAGTGTTGAGCGGAATACGCCATATTCGATTTCGCGATATTCCACGAATATATAGAAGAATATTCGTGAAATATTCGTTAATATCGAATATTTGTGATATTTTATAAAAAAAAAAAATTTGCGAAATTTCGCTAATGCGAATGCGAAATTTCGCTAATGCGAATGCGAAATTCTCGTCAACACGCGAAAACGGAGATCATTTCCTGGATTACTAAACTAATATGCACTAAACACTAACTCTACTTACACAAACTTATATGACTAAACTAAAGCTAATTTTTTTTGTTTTTTTGTTTTTTATACACAAAACACAGAAGGGCAGAGAAAGTATTCGCGAATATTCGTAATACGAATATTCGCATTGCGAATATTCGGCAACATAAAAGGATCGCCTCAGCTACTCGGCCCAGGGTCTCTAATCATACCAGCAATGCTTTTAGACGTCGATGGAGATCACTAGGATGTGATCTGTTTTAAAAATAAATTTGAAAAAATACGAATATTCACCGCGATATTCGATTTATTCGCGAATACTCGAATATGCAATATTCGTTACGAATATTCGCAATGCGAATATTCGTCAGCAACACTACTGCCTGCCAGGTCACATGACCCCGTCCCCCTCTGACGCAAGGGATTTTCTTGGGGGACCACTCTCACCCGTGTGTCGTTAGATTACCCGGGGGGTTGTCGCTACCTTCCTTGGGGGCATATCTGTCCAGCCATTGGCCCTTACAGTGGTGTGATGGGTATGATCTGGACAACATGTGATTACTGTGTTCTCTTATTGCTTTTATGTACAGACATTCAATGTGTTAATGTATAATGTTCTAAAATGATGTTATTTGCATTATATATTGTGATCCCGCCTGGATATAGCCTCTGACACATAGGGCTCTACTGAATCCTCGTGGGAATCCACGCACCAACGCACTGTTTATGTGTTTTTATCTAATCATTTGTATATTTGTACCACTTGGGGGGTGTAACGGTCACCACCGTTTACAATTTCCCATTCCACTAACCCATGACAGCTTATCCGACAATCCGACAATAAGCTATTCACCTGCATAATTAACATGAACTGATTACTACAGCTAGTCAGACGTTATGACTCTCAGCTGCTATTCACATCATACATTATCATCAATAGTATTTTCACACAATACAGTGTCATTAGCATCCACAATGAAAGGTCTTTCAGAAGCCAGACTCAATTAGTACAATAGACAATAGAATGCAATCACAGAAAGCCCCCTCACTACAGCCAGGGAGTTGGAGGGATTTTAACATCAATTAACATCTTTCAATTAACCTGTTGAGTTCTGAATAAACAACTTGTAATATTTCAAGATATCCTGCAATACATGAATCGTTACTGTCCCATCTCATGTAATCTGAGATATCATTTCTCAGTCATCCTATGCCCCTAATGGACATAGGATGACCCTAGACCCATGAGTCATTGGTGAAGCTGGCACAGGCATACCCCTGCATTCTTCA
The DNA here is from genome assembly GCA_029574335.1 of Rana kukunoris. Classification (NCBI taxonomy): domain Eukaryota; kingdom Metazoa; phylum Chordata; class Amphibia; order Anura; family Ranidae; genus Rana; species Rana kukunoris. Next base: position 5,120 of record JAJQKJ010001204.1, read on the forward strand.
AAAGTCTCTGAGTATCACAGGCTATCCCGTTACATCTCTCCCCTTTTGGTAGGAGACTAACACAGGAGGAGACCCCAGATGGGTTGACTCTGAAGTTAGTCAGTAGTTCCATTCCCCCAATGCTGGTATCCATACAGTACCCCAAATAAATTGCTCCAAACAGAGCATTACTCACCCAGCCAACCTCTGCCTCTCTCAGAGAGCATGCCTGCCACTGGGGAGAGGCCTGGACTGGCCCTTCTCCCTGGAGCCCTTTCAGCCGCTGGAGAGAAGACAGGGTGACTGTGCTCAGTTAATGCTGCTGTTGGGGATCTGGGACAACTGCCCCCATCCCTGGGGTATACAAGGGAAGACTGAAGTCCCATCCACTTCCACAGGAACTCTCTCTCCTGCTAGTTGAGAGCAGAGTCTTGTGGCACTCTGCTCTGTTGAAAGCTCTTCTGCTGGGTTGCTGTGAGGGGAGACCACAGTCCCATCCCCCGATGTCAGCTCAAGCTGCAGTTGTGTGCAGCGGCCAGTAGCCTCCTGCTCTGCTGCCAGTGATTCAGCTGGGAGTAAAAGCTTTACCACCCCAGCTTGTTGCTGGAGAGAGGGGCCAATTGCCCCAGCTCCCTGGAACTCCACAGTTGGTTCCGGTGCTGGGCAGAGATTTCTAGCACTCTGCCCTGTTGCCAGCACTTCTGCTGGGGATGCATAAACTGTAACATCCTCTGGACGGTCCATTAAGTCAATACATTCTGTAATCTGTGGCTGGGGAGATGAGCCAACTGCCCCGGCCCCCCGGAACTCCACATTATCCGCTTCGGCTTTAGGGATGGCAATCTTCAGATTTTTCACTGCCAATTCATCAGCCAGGATTTCAGAGTTGTCATCTGAAATTTCTCATAGTCCCAGGCAACGGGAGCCCCACCCTGCTGCTGAGCAGAGTCCAGCAGCTGTCTGTAGGCGATTTCCAGCTCCCATTCCTGAATGGCCTGAAACTCCAAATCTTCCTGTAACCAGTGTCCCTCCGAGACATTCAATTTTTGCTCTCTGTGCTTCATTATTTCCTCCAAGCGCCACTCACGATCATCCCCAAAGTCAGGATCACCGGACATCCTCCAATACAACAATCCCAGGCCATTATAGTCAAAACCTTCCGTGGGGCTGTCATCCACTGACCACGGGCACTCTTGAGCTATATACCACCGGAGGGCTCTGTAGCTCTCGTCCAACTGCATCTCTGCCCAGATCAGCCTGCTTAACTCTAATGTCCACTCCTGCTTCAGTTGTTCCCCCAACAACAGCATTCGTACGTCATACTGCGGCCAGTACCTTACATGGATGGAGGGGAGGACCTTTCCCTGGTGTTGCTGCTCAAGAGCTAGCGCTTCCTTCCAGAGTTCGCAGCAAATCGAATCAGACCATCCCAGCAGGGCCTCCTCTGATACTGGTCCTCTGTGCTGTATCCACATCTCTTGTAACCTCCTTCTGAATTCCTCTTCTATGGCGACTGGCATCTGTACCTCTCCTCTCTCTTCAGTTGGTGCTGCTGTGACTTCTGCTGCTGCAGCAACTCTTTGATGTAGCCAAGTTGCATCCACAGCCGCTATAACCAGGTCTATGATCTCCGGTGGAGGATTAGGACCATACTGTGCCAGTCCACATTTAACAGCCCGATCAAATTTTTTTTCCTCGAGTGTCCTGTCTGTTACGCTGGGCCTTTCAGCTCTATCCATTTTGACAAGTTCTGCGATAATGTCCCTTTTCTTATGCCGCGTACACACGGTCGTTTTATGCGATGAAAAAAAAACAACGTTTTTTAAAACGTCATTTAAATTGATCGTGTGTGGGCAAAACATAGTTTTTTGTCTTCAAAAGAACGACCAAAAAAAAAATTCCAACATGCTTCAATTTTTTGTGTCGTTTTTCAAAACGTCGTTTTTTGTGTCATAAAAAATGATCGTGTGTGGGCAAAACGACATAGAAAATTATGTTTTAAACCCGCGCATGCTCAGAAGCAATTTCTGAGATGGGAGAGCTCGTTCTGGTAAAACTACTGTTTAGAATGGATTAAGCACATTTGTTATTTTAAAACTAATGAAGAAAACAATAGACTGCATTTGCCACAATGCTTTCTTTCTCGTACATCACGGGACACAGAGCGGCATATTCATTACTATATGGGTTATATGGAGTACCTTTAGGTGTGGACACTGGCAATCTCAAACAGGAAGTCCCCTCCCTATATAACCCCCTCCCCTAGAGGGAGTCCCTCAGTTTTTTCACCAGTGTCTTAGGTGTTGGTCACGGAATAGCTTTGCTCCACATCCTTGGGATTAAGGGCGGGCTAACCGGATCTGTCCAAGGAGCCTCAGTGCCAAAGTGGACAGTACCCGGGCCCCAAACCGTGGGGTTTTGCCTATAATGCTCCTCTTTGGAGGGCTGGACCCTGGGCCCAGGACTTGGAGTTCGTAAAGACCATAAGTTCCTGTTTGCCAGGGTGCTATATAGGTCCAGGACAGTGGGTACCTTTCAGGACCCCAGGGCCTGAAGGTCTACTACGCTACCCACGGAGATGGGAGAAGATTGGACCGTTTTGCTAGACAAACGTCCTGCAGCATGGAGCAGGTAAGAGGGGAGCCTGCGGGACTTGGTTCGACAGCAGGCTCTCCAGGGTGACCTAAAAGGGGGGTAGCCTAAGTATGCTCTGCATTGGCAGCCTTGCTCACTATGTCTGAGAAGACAGGATGATCTTATTCCCCCATCACTGGGTCCCCCTGACTAAGAAACGATTGTGTTTGCTAGCTACCTGCTGCTTTCTTCCCAGGGCTAGTAAGGACCCCTATGGGGCCTTTTGGAGAGTCCTACCTGGCCGGGGGTTTGATTCTGCCGCCTGAAGCTGCAGTCCTGGGTCTCCAGCAGCGCGGCTCCTCCATGTGCTTCCTCCTCCGTCATACGCGCGCGCGTGCGCGCGCACGTCTTATAGACGTTTTCGCGCCGTTCGGAGGGGAGGGCGGGGGGGGGCGTGCCTGCAGCGTCATCAGGGGCGCGCCTTGTGTGCTGTTATAATCAGCAGGCTATAGTCAGTGCTCAGTCTGAGGCTGATCTAGAAGGGAGAGGACGCAGAGCGGCAGAACAGTGACTCCCGGTGGCGGAAGAGGGGTAGTACATGCTGGACTTGGTTCCAATGCTTTTCTGTTAAGCCAAAAAATCCCCTTTTGCAACAGGTTGGAGGCTGGCAAACTAAATTTGGGGACGCTGTATGTTTAAAAAAAAAAAAAAAAAAAAAGTTATATATTAAAAAAAAAAAAAAAAAAAAAGGAACATACGGAGCCCCATCGGTTTTTGGGCATTAGTGAGCTATTGTCCCCTAAACCCTAGTTTTGTACTCCTGGCCACTACAGTCTGTTGTTGTAGGCGGAGTCCCTCGATTTTGTATTATGGCTTCCAAAAGTTCGGGGTCAAAGGGTACAAAAAAGACCAAAAAACAAAGGGGTTCCCCCTCTGATTCTGATGATATGCCGATACTTTCCCCGCAGCTTATTCCCATGAGGGTCGCCTTGGATGAGCCATTGGGGGGGTCTGGTGCTGAGGCTGGCCCAGATCAGCCCAGCCCTGTGTTTATCACAGAGGAGATGCTAGCCGTATCCCTAGGGGGGCTAGAAGAAAGATTAGCAGCGATGATCGCTAAATCTATTCCTGGCAAGAAACGGGCTAGATCCCCATCGCCAAAAGGTATATCCTCAGATGCTGAAATTCTCTCTCAGGAGGAATTGGAATCGCAGGAGGATCAACTAGACCAGAACCAAGAGGGTTCAGGGATTGAGGGATCTACCTCTGAGGAACCATTTTCAGACTCCCAGACAGAGAGACTGTGGGTGCAGTCTTTGACGGACATGGTCCGCTCGGCATTTAATTTACCATTGCCAGAGCCTCAAGTTCCTGCGGTATCCTCTCTGGGCTCTTTGAAAGCTCCTTTGAGCAACGCGGTTTTTCCGGTCCATTGGGTACGACCGGACAGGTTTTTTCTGCCGCCGAAGAGATTTTCGGTCCTTTACCCTATGGAGGAAAAATTCTCGAAGAAGTGGAAGCTCCCAGTGGTGGATGCAGCCATCTCATGTGTGAATAAATCACTAACTTGCCCGGTGGAAAACATACAAATGTTTAAAGATCCGGTTGATAAACGGTTAGAGACACTTTTAAAGGCATCCTTTGCTACGGCAGGAGCAGTGGTACAGCCAGCTGTGGCTGCAATTGGAGTTTGTCAGGCGTTAAAGGACCAGACAAAACAAATGCTAAAAGACATGCCTACCCAACAGGCAGAAGAGTTTTCTGACATTCCCAGAGCTCTGTGTTTTGCGGTAGATGCTATAAAGGATTCCATCCAGCAGGCCTCTCATTTATCACTATTCTTGGTACACATGAGAAGGCTCTTATGGTTGAAGAACTGGGCGGCGGAGCCCCCATGCAAAAAGCTTCTGGCAGGGTTTCCCTTCCATGGAGGACGACTCTTCGGAGAGGATCTGGATAAATACATTCAGACTATTTCAAGTGGCAAAAGTACCCTTTTACCAGTCAAAAAGACATTCCGGGCTCCTACATTTAAAAGGCAGCTCTCTCCTGTCTCAGGGCCCTCAAATTCCAGGCAGTATCGACGGCCGCCTGCGCAATCAAACTTTAACAATAGATCGCAGGGACAGGCCCCTGGGGGTAAGAGACCATGGTCTCGCAAGCCGACAAAGCCAGCCCCTAAGTCTGCCTTATGAAGGGGCGCCCCCACTCTCGCGGGTGGGTGGAAGGCTTTGTTTCTTCTCAGAAGTTTGGGAAGCCAAGATCCCCGACAAATGGGTCCGGGCGTCTGTAACCACAGGCTACAGACTGGAGTTTCTAAAGTTTCCTCCGCCTCATTTTCAAGAGTCAAGGCTACCAAAGGATCCAGCAAAGAAGGCCTCGATGCTGGCAGCTTTGGATCACCTACTTTGCCAGGGCGTGATAATAGAGGTACCAGCCCAAGAGCAGGGGCTAGGTTTCTATTCCAATCTCTTTGTCATACCAAAGCCCAACGGCGATGTCAGGCCAATCTTGGACCTAAAGAGTTTAACGTTTACCTAAGGGTTCGTTCCTTCTGGATGGAATCCGTCCGGTCAGCAGTCGCCACGCTCCAGAGGGACGACTTTCTGGCTTCCATAGACATAAAGGATGCTTACCTTCATGTACCAATCTTTCAGCCGCATCAAAGATTTTTACGCTTCGCAGTGGGGCAGCGACACTTCCAATTCAGGGCGCTCCCCTTCGGGCTGGCCACGGCCCCCCGGGTATTCACGAAGATCCTAGCCCCAGTTCTGGCCAATCTAAGGATCCAAGGGGTCACAGTCCTAGCATACTTGGACGACCTTTTAATCATAGATCACTCACGGCAGTGTCTGCAACAGGCAGTAAACCTCACGGTTCAGTACCTCGAGAGGTTCGGCTGGGTCCTAAACCGGGAAAAATCAGCGTTCCATCCTACAAAGCAGTTGGAATACCTCGGCATGAGGTTAGACACAGAACAGCAAAGGGTGTTCCTGCCCCTTGTAAAGGTCGAAGCTATCAAGGGGTTGGTTCAGTTGGTTCTAAGCAAGAAAAAAACAACTATTCGCCTGTTTATGCGATTACTAGGCAAGCTAGTGGCCACGTTCGAGGCAGTACCATACGCTCAGATCCACACTCGCGTCCTACAGGCAGCCATTCTAGCAGCCTGGGGCAAGAGAGCACATGCCTTGGAGTCCCCTTTGACGCTATCATCAAAGGTTCGACAAAGCCTGGCCTGGTGGTTAAACCCTCAGAATCTTCTAAAGGGAAGGTCCTTCAGTCCCATTGTCTGGAAGGTAGTTACCACAGACGCCAGCATGGCAGGCTGGGGGGCGGTCTTGGAGGGGTTCTCTCGCCAGGGAACTTGGGCGGAAGCAGAGAGGCAGCTACCCATCAATGTCTTGGAGATCAGAGCTGCTCGCCTAGTTCTCCTGGCATGGACTTCCAGATTACAGGGGTCCCCGGTGAGAATCCAGTCAGACAATGCCACAGCGGTGGCATACATAAACCACCAAGGGGGAACCAGGAGTCAGGCCGCTCAGAGGGAGGTGAGCTTGATTTTTCAGTGGGCAGAGGTTTATGTACCCTGCATTTCGGCGATATTCATTCCCGGAGTGGACAACCTACAGGCAGACTTCTTAAGTCGCCAGATTCTGTCGCCGGGGGAGTGGTCTCTGCATCCCCAGGTCTTTCAGACAATCTGCCAGAAGTGGGGAATGCCAGACATAGATATAATGGCATCCAGGTTCAACAAGAAACTAGACAGGTTCGTGTCTCGAGCGAGGGACCCTATGGCCTGCGGAACCGATGCGTTGGTTTGCCCTTGGCATCAATTCAAACTTCTATATGCATTCCCTCCGCTACAGTTACTTCCTCGCCTGTTGCGCAGGATCAGAGTGGAGCACAAGCCAGTCATTCTAGTAGCTCCAGCTTGGCCCCGGAGGACATGGTACTCACTAGTCCTGAAGATGGCAGTGGGAGACCCTTGGACTCTTCCTCTACGACCAGACCTACTCTCACAAGGTCCGATCCTCCACCCTACATTACAGCGTCTAAATTTGACGGCCTGGAGGCTGAATCCCTGATTCTCAGGGGTAGAGGTCTGTCTAGGCAGGTAATTCCTACCCTGATTAGGGCTAGAAAGCCGGCCTCCAGGGTGATTTATTACAGGGTGTGGAGGACCTACGTAGGCTGGTGTGAATCCAAAAGATGGAATTCCCGCAAATATACCATTGATAGGGTGTTAAGTTTTCTCCAGCTAGGAGTGGATAAAGGCCTGGCATTAAGCACAATCAAGGGACAGATTTCAGCTCTGTCAGTGTGGTTTCAGAGGCCGCTGGCCACCCACTCGCTGGTAAAAACCTTCATACAGGGGGTCTTACGTATGAATCCTCCTGTCAAGTCACCAATTTGTCCATGGGACTTAAATCTTCGGCCAGGAGAGTGTCAGAGTTGGCAGCCTTATCGTGTAAGGAACCATATCTCATTCTACATAAGGACAGGGCAGTTCTCCGGCCCCATCCTTCCTTTCTACCAAAGGTTATATCCAATTTTCACTTGAACCAGGATTTGGTACTTCCATCCTTCTTTCCGAAACCCACATCTAGAAAGGAGGGGTTGCTGCATACCTTGGATATTGTCCGGGCCATGAAGGCCTATCTTAAAGCTACAGAAAAGATCCGGAAAACAGATGTGTTGTTCGTTTTACCAGATGGCCCCAAGAAGGGGCAGGCAGCTGCAAAATCCACCATCTCGAGATGGATTAGACAATTAATCATTCAGGCCTACGGTTTGAAGAGGTTGCCTCCTCCTTTGTCGGTAAAAGCCCATTCTACCAGGGCCATGGGCGCCTCCTGGGCAGCACACCATCAGATCTCTATGGCTCAGATATGCAAGGCGGCGACGTGGTCATTAGTCCACACGTTTACAAGGTTTTATCAACTAGACGTGAGAAGGAATGCGGATTCAGCCTTTGGGCAGGCAGTACTACAGGCTGCGGTTTAAGATCCTCTGGATCAGGGGCACCCTTGGTTGTAAAAGAAAAAAAAAAAATGTTCTTGACTAAGTTGGATTTATTATTATTATTTGAGTATACCTCTAAATTAAATCTCTTTTTGAGAAGATGTCTCCCTCCCCTCATTAAAGCATTGCTTTCGGACATCCCATATAGTAATGAATATGCCGCTCTGTGTCCCGTGATGTACGAGAAAGAAAAAGGGATTTTTAAATACAGCTTACCTGTAAAATCCTTTTCTTGGAGTACATCACGGGACACAGAGCTCCCGCCCCTCTTTTTGGGGAACATTTTTGGGAGGCATACTGCTTGCTACAAAACTGAGGGACTCCCTCTAGGGGAGGGGGTTATATAGGGAGGGGACTTCCTGTTTGAGATTGCCAGTGTCCACACCTGAAGGTACTCCATATAACCCATATAGTAATGAATATGCCGCTCTGTGTCCCGTGATGTACTCCAAGAAAAGGATTTTACAGGTAAGCTGTATTTAAAAATCCCTTTTTTCAAAGCATTTCCAAGCTACCCTCAACTCCTAGTTTGTTGTGGCTCATCTTGTTTGACATATTTCTGACCACCTTTTGACTTTATTATTTTTTTGGGCCCTTTTTTGTTTTGTTTTTTTGTTTTTTGGACACATGTAATTTTTTTGGGGGTAATATCTTTTAACTACACATTTTTTTTTTAGGATTTTGGAGGGTGTGAAGTGACCACAACAACTTTTTTTTTTTTTTAATTACCCACAAGGAGGTTGGTGTTCCTTGTTTAATGTTGTTTTAATTTTTTAAATGTGTCTGCCTACTCACTATAACAATCTCTATATTTGTTTGTCAAAAATACACATGGTCAAAATTTGAAAACCAACACAAATATACCTTTATTCAGGTTTAAAATGTAAATAAATTAAAATTAGAACCATCTGGCAAACAAAAAGCAAAACCAAATAAAAACAAAGAAGCCAGGAAAAAAACAAAGGAGACCCTGCTTGAAGATGTAAACACAAGGGTCCACCAAGCAAACAATGAAGGCTGTGAAGGCAAAAAACAATTCGCTTCGGGGCACCATCTCCTCACTTCTTCCTCCCTGCAGTCTTCCCTGCAGCCTTCCCTGCAGTCTTCCCTGCAGCTTTCCCTGCAGCCCGAGTCCTCAGGGGCTGTGTTCCTGGAGCCGACGTTGTGCCAGGAGCCAGAGCAGGCTCAGGAAGAGGAGGAGCAGGAGAAGGAGCAGGAGCAGGAGAAGGAGCAGGAGCAGGACCAGGAAGCGCAGTAACGACAGGAGTGCCAATCCGCCCAATGCCAATATCGTCATTGAGCTGTCCCAGTGCGGCCATGCTTATGGCCTGGAATATGATGGATTTGCAGTGCACACGCTGGCCCAGCTCAAGATTTTTAAGCTTGGCTGCGATGAGCGCTGCGAATCCCTCTTCTTCACAGGGCGGCTCTCTGATGGCCAAAGTTGCTTCACGGAGCATGGCCTGGGTCTCCTCCTCCATTTGCATCAGCCTTCTGGCCCTTTTTGCTGGATTACGGATAGGAGGGATTTGGGAGATGCAATCACGCTGGCGTGACTCCTGGCTCCCAGTGGGGCCTGCCTCCTCCGGGCTCCCTGCGGGGCCTGCCTCCCCCTGGCTCCCTGCGGGGCCTGCCTCCCCCTGGCTCCCTGCGGGGCCTGCCTCCTCCTGGCTTTGCTCTGCCTGTGTATAATAAACAAGGGACATCGTTTATTTTTTGGCTTCATTCATCACACACATTTTTAACTTAATGACATATCATAATTGAATGCTAAAATATATTTACCACAGGCCCTCCATCCCTAATTATGTGGCCCCTTACACAGCTTTAGATATGTGCCCCCTGAAGCTGGGGGGGGGGTTGATGCTGAATGAAATTCCCAAGTAGGGGGCCTTTACCCAACCGTTTTTTTACTTTGGGGTGGACAAAATGTTAATGGCCAAAAAGGGTGTTTAACATCTGCGGCCACTGTATGGTGTACCTAATGGCGTACCACAAAATGACACACATTCATTGTGACCTCTGCATTTATGTATCTTGTCCCCATTCTGTTTTTCCACTATTGCCTAGGGATATGTTCCTAATTTTTTGGGCAATCATTTATATAATTTCGATCACTTGTAACATAAATTACTCATCATTATTATACTTTGCATTTAAAAAATGAATATGAAAATGCAATACCTGGCTCCATGGGTCAAAATCAGGGTTCTCCAGGAACTCAGGCTCTTCCTCTGAGGTTGCCTGCTCTTGCCTGCAGGGAACACTGGAGGGCTGACTGCAGGGAACACTGGAGGGCTGACTGCAGGGAACACTGGAGGAGCAGGGAAGCCTGGACTGCCTCCTTGGGGGAAGGGTAGACAGGGATGGCCTGGACTTGATGTGATCATCCAGGAACTGCAGCTGACCATAGTACCACAGGTTTGGCTTGCAGATGCTGTCAGCTGCAGCCCCAGATCTCATCGAGGCCAGGACTTGTGCCCATTGGGTCCTGTAGATGCCCCGAAGCGAATTGATTTTTGCCTTCACAGTCTCCAATGTTGCGTTGGGGACCCTTGTCTTTACAAATTCAAGAAGGGCCTCCTTTGCTTTCTTCCGGGCATCTTTGTCTTTATTGATTTTGCTTTTTGATTGCCAGAGCACTGGATGTTCCTTCCATCTCTGGATAAATTCCGTTAGAAATTCGGGATCCTTAAAGGCCTCCATTATTTCTGCATGTACAAAACAAAAACCAAAGCCTAGTGTCAGTCAAGCCACTACTACTAATTAGCTTTTAACACCATGGGGGTTATTTATTAAAGGAAAATCCACTCTGCACTTCAATTGCACTGAAAGTGCACTTGGAAGTGCAATCGTTGTATAAATCTGAGAGGAGTAGATCAGAAATGAGGGGAAGCTCTGCTGATTTTATCTTCCAATGATGTGCATGCTAAAATGCTGATTTTAATTTTCCTTGCATGTCCTCCTCAAGATCTACAGCGACTGCATTTCCAAGTGCACTTGTAGTGCAAAGTGGCTTTTCCTTTAAGTAAATAACCCCCCATATCTTTTAGCCCACACAATCATCCACTGTTCCCTTATATTATTAATGTCCATTATCCAGCTACGTACCGTCTTATGATCCGATCGTCTCTTCCGCCTTGTTCCGCAGATTGTGAACGGCGCTTGCAATGACGTGGGATCCCTTTAAACGGCGCAAACGTGTGACGCGATGCACGAGATCCCGCCCCTGAAGTTCGGTCTCGTCTTTTCCACGCCCCTTTCTCTATCTTTGTGGGTGTGTTTTATGGAAGAAAAAGATGGCGACAAATATGGCAAGCTCAAGCCATCAGGCAGGCCAGGCCCCGCCAACCGGACGATCCCGGCGGATGTACAAGGCCTCAAACATGGCCTTCCAGGAGATGGTGGAGATGGTCACCATATTACTAAGGGAGGATTATGATGGGAAGCATGGCCCTTACCTGCATCCAAATAAGGTCAAGGCCGACATTATGGAGAAGGTGATCAGGAGGCTGCATGAAAAATGTGGCCAACGCAGGACTAGAGAGCAATTGAGAAAGAGGTGGTCAGACCTAAAAAAAAGAGAGCCTGAACAACCCAATCAAATCAATAGGCTGATTCGGGCAAAAAGTAAGTATTTTTTATGTGGCCACATTTGTGGTGTTTCTAAATTGTGCCATGTGCTTTTAATTTCAGGTTGTACTGTATCTATGTTTGTGGGCACAAAAAGTGGTCGGAGGAGTCATCGTTCATTAGTTGTTTTTCGACCTACTAAACGACAATCTTCGTGCTAAATTGCATCATGCGCCTAGTTCGCATGGACAAAATGGAGTGTATAAACACTATATCATACCAAAAAAAATTCTTTGTATTTTTTATAATTTGAACAAACGACGACGACTCCTACGACCAATTCATGTGTCCCCAAACAGGAATCTCGTGCCATTCTTGGTGTAATGTGACTTCACTTGTGATCTTTTGTAATGTAGATTTGTACCTAAAGAAAAGTAGATGTGAAAAGCTTAGTAAATATGACCAAAAAACAGAAAAAGGAGAGTCTGTGCAGCAGTGGATTCTGCACATGTTTATATACTCTGTACTTGTATTTTTATTTCTCACTCATATCTCTTTATAATTTTTACCTTTCTTTTTTCCCTATCTTCAATCTCGTAGGGCACAGGGAAGCAGCAAGGTAGGACAGAACTTCCCAAGCCCCACCCCCGAGGGATGAATACCCTGCCACCACATCCGGTAAAGTTTCAAGATACCACCCATACACAGGTAATCTAGATGTAGATCTTCCTAATTTTAATACCTTTTTTGGACCCACATTTCAGGAGCAAGTCGTGCAGCGACAATGGACAGGGATACTGCCCAGTTCGTGCTGTCCGAAATATGGTCCTGCAGGGAACAAATAGAGGACATCCGGGTCACTGCAAGACAAGTGATCGAAAAAACAAAAGGGGTGGAGCTACAAATTAAACATTTAATTGATTATTTGGGTAGGCTTTGATTTTTTTTGTTTTTACTCTGGAAATTAAAAAATGTTATACAGGTTTTGTTTAGAAAAAAAAAAAAAGTTTTTTTTTTATTGTTGATTACTGAAGAAAAAAAAGAAAAACAAAGAAAAAAATGACTTTAATTGTTGAATAACGAAAAAAAAAAAGTGATTGTATTTTTGGAATAAGGAGAAAAAAATAAAAAATAAAAAAAAAAGATTGTATTTTTGGAATAAGGAAACCAAAAAAAAAAAAGTGATTGTATTTGTTTTGTAAGCAAAACATAAAAACTTTTATGTTAAGTAATAATCTTTTTTCAAGATGTCAAAAAATTTAAAATAAATATGGACAGTAAAATATGTGTGTCTTGTTATTTAAGCTCAATGATGAATAGAAAATCCTTCTAACACATGTATGCTGAGAACATTAAACAATGATGGATATTTATTTCAGTCCATCACAAACACATGGCACTATGATAACCTAGGAGATAACCCATAAAATATTCAACATATGCCTGCCGCACAGCACGTGCGTTTCGGGGGGCCAATTGTGGATGGGCAGCCTCACGAGCCGCCTCTGGAAGCTCAACTGGCTCATCAGGCAATACACTCAAATAAGTTGTAGAATGTCTTCGCAAATAATTATGCAGAATGCAGCAACACATAATGATGTAGTTCAACTTATATTCTGCCAGGTTTATGGCGGTCAGAAATAGGCGGAAACGGCTGGCCATGATGCCAAAGTCATTTTCAACGACACGTCTGCCTCTGGCCAGCCTATAATTAAACACAGACCCTCTTCATTCTCCGACGCAGGCGGCAATCCCAGGTCCTCCGACTGAAGCTGTTGGGCAAACTCGGTCTCGGCAAAGACCCCACCGTCCGACATCCGCCCATTTTTCCCAACATCCAGATACAGGAACTCATAATTGGCAGACACCAAGAACACCACTGTGGAACCCCTTGTAGTTAAAATAATGGGATCCACTATGGGGTGGTGGAACGATGCGGACGTGCTTGCCGTCAATGGCTTCTCCGCAGTTAGGAAAATTCCATCGCTGGAGAAGTCCGCTGCCACAGTTTGCCATTCCTGTGGCGTGGTGGGGAACTGTAGATACAAAAAAAAATAATCAAACAAACATTCCTAAAAGAACATCACAAAACATTCTTGGATCCTAAAAAAAAAGAAGATCATTAATTTGAAGTATTAGTAAAAATGGTAAAAATAATAAGGTATCACTAAAGCAGATTAATCACACCCTCTGATGGGTCACAATCCTACAAAAAATAAGGTGAGTGGAGGCCCAAGATGAGTTTGAGACCTCTAAAAAAAAATTAGAAGGTAATTTATACAAATATAAAATAAAGAGGGGGGGGGGGGTTGTGCGTGCACTACAATAGAGGACAAAAATATAGGGGGATATAGGGACTTCTATAGACAGCACTGCAATAGAGGACAAAAATATAGGGGGATATAGGGACTTCTATAGACAGCACTGCAATAGAGGACAAAAATATAGGGGGATATAGGGACTTCTATAGACAGCACTACAACAGAGGACAAAAATATAGGGGGATATAGGGACTTCTATAGACAGCACTACAATAGAGGACACAAATATAGGGGGATATAGGGGACTAGGCTAGGTGGGTTTGGAACAAAAAAAAAATACTGGACAGGTTGGCAAAACAAAAGATGCATGTAGGAGCAAATATAAAATGAATACAGCATGCATGGAGATGAAAGGGAACATTCCCAGCAGATCACAAACAGGTTAATTAGGGACTGTTTAAACCCCAAAAAAAAATAAAACAAATACAAAAGCCAAAATAAAACATAGTTTGTGCATTTAAAGGGCACCACTTACCTTAAAGCGGAGCTCCAGCCGCAATTTTTTTTTTTTTAAAGTCAGCAGCTACTAACAGTGTAGCTGCTGACTTTAAATAAGGACACTTACCTTGTCCTACTTGCCCGCGCTGATGGCCCCCCCGATGCCGGTCCCACAATCGCTCTGGGTCCCGCGCCGCTATTCACACTATGGGAAACAGGCAGTGAAGCCGTACGGGTTCACTGCCCATTTCCTACTGCGCCTGCGTGAGTCTCACGCTGGCTTGTGAATGGGCGCGCTGCTCTCTGAGAACACACACAGTTCCCAGAAAGCAGCGCGCCCCATTCACAAGGAGAAGGACAAGAAGAAAAGGCACCGTGGAGTGGAAGAGGCAGATTACGGACTTCCGCATAGCAACAGGTATTTCGGGTGAGTATTTTTTTTTTCAGGTTTTTCTTATTTAATTTTTTTAAACAACATGGGAAAATTTTGTTTTCCTGGGTGGAGCTCCGCTTTAATATAGTCCTCCTGCAGAACATGAATGATGGCAGAACAGGTCTGGGGAATTATGAGGCCCAGAGCCTGGGGGGAGATGCCCGTCGAGAACTTCAAGTCCTGCAGACTTCTCCCTGTTGCCAGGTACCTCAAGGTAGCAACTAGCCGCTGCTCAGCAGTGATGGCTTCCCGCATAACAGTGTCCTGCCTGGTGATATATGGCGACACCGAAGCCAAAAGCTGCTGGAATACGGGGTCAGACATCCGAAGAAAATTCCTGAAATCATCAGGGTTATTTTCTTGGATCTCCCGCAGCAGAGGCATATGAGAGAACTGGTCCCTGCGAAGAAACCAGTTCTTGTCCCACAAAGTCCTCCTCGCCCTCCTCAAGGACTTGAGGCGGGATGCAGCACACATCCTAACTAGAAGCACAGCACGATCTCGGCGACGAGAACGTACCCGCAACATGGCTAGAAAACGGTCGTCAAATCAGATCGCACTAAAACACCGCTCTGAAGTACAGAAAGGCCTCTGAAGAACGGACCTGCAAAACAGGAACGTGTAGACAAGAACGCACTGCCAAAACAGATACGATCTGAAAACAAGCACTGTAACACAAATACGACCCCAAAAGCACAAACTGTACGACAGTAAACGATATTAAAGCACGAAGACTGAAAATCGCAAATCGTCTCTCACCAAACTTTTACTAACACGCAGCAACACGATATCAGCAAAAGAGGCCGTCTTCCGCATGGAAATTACCCTTTATAGTTCCGTCGTACGTGATGGACTTCACGACGCTTTGCTAGACTTTTTGGGAAAAACGATAGTGTGTACGCAACGTCGTTTTGGAAAATGAAGTTTGAAAAACGTCGTTTTTTTTCATGAGATAAAACGTCGGTTTTTTTCATCGCAAAAAGTGATCGTGTGTACGTCATTACGGTTGCTGGCCGGTCTGCCCCGGCTCTCCAATAAGTCCTTGAGGCAAGAGAGCTTCAGCCGTTCATATTGTGTCTCCATTGTCCTGTGCCCTTGTAGCTGTTCTTCTGCTGATGGAACCATCCCACTGCTGTGCCACCACTTGTAACGGTCAACATCGTTTACGATTTCCATTCCACCAACCCAAGACAGCTTATCCGACACTCCGACAATCGAGCAGGCACAACCCATTCCATTTCCCCAGAATAAACGAGACACAGCTCTGTTCTCTGGTTCCAAAATGAATGAATACTTTTAATGGTAAAACTCAGTCTTTTATACACCAAAAAGCATGCTGCAGTAATCACAGGGACAAATACACACTCCACCCACAACATCACATAATGGGGGGGCTAACAAGTCTCCAATGCACATCCTTTTAGATAATGAAATTCAGATGAGCTGATCATTCCCCAGATGTACTGACTCCAACAATAAGCTATTCACCAGCATAATTAACATGAACTGATTACTACAGCTGACAAGTCAGACGTTGTGTCTCTCACCTGCTATTCACATCACATATTATCATCAATAATATTTTGACACAATACAGTGTCATTAGCATCCACAATGAAAGTTCTTTCAGAAGTACAATAGACAATAGAATGCAATCACAGAAAGCCCCCTCACTACAGCCAGGGAGTTGGAGGGATTTTAACATCAATTAACATCTTTCAATTAATCTGTTGAGTTCCAAATGAACAACTTGTAATATTTCAAGATTAGGGATGAGCCGAACATCCCCACGTTCGGTTCGCACTAAAACCTTTGAACGGACCGAACGTTTGTGCGAACATTTAGAACCCTATTGACGTTCTAATTCAAAAGTGCTCATTTTAAAGCCCCATATGCAAGTTATTGTCGGAAAACGTCTTTGAGAACCCGGGTCTTGCCCCAGGGAACATGTATCAATAGAAAAAAGTTTTAAAAACTGTCTTTTTTTTCTGGAGCAGTGATTTTAATGATGCAGCATCATTAAAAACACTGCTCCAGAAAAAACGACCATTTAAAAAAAAAAAAAATCCATTGATACATGTTCCCTGGGGCAAGACCCGGGTTCCCAAAGACATTTTCACAGGCATACTATATACACCCAGCAGGTACGATATTTAACGTTTTTTTTAATCATTATTATTTAAGCATCATGATGCTTAAGTAAAAAAAAAATGAAAAATTCCTTTAACTACTAGCCGACCAGCCGCCTTCGTTCTACGGCGGCAGGTCGGCTCTCCTGGGCGAGAGCCCGTAGCTCTACGTCGGGATTTTCGCGGCCGCTAGGGGGCGCGAGCGCGCTGCTGGCGGCCCGCGCCCCCCGCTCGCACCCGAATCCCGCGCGCGTGCCCGGCGGGCCCGAACGCCGCCGGGCACGCGCGCTCTTTCGTTACAGAGCGGGGAACAAGAGCTGTGAGTGTAAACACACAGCGCTCGTTCCTGTCAGCAGGGGAAACACTGATCTTCCTTTTATACAATGTATGAACGGAAGATCAGTGATTCCCCCTAGTGAGTCCACCCCCCCATACAGTTAGAACACAAATAGGAACACACTTAACCCCTTCCCCGCCCCCTAGTGTTAACCCCTTCACTGCCAATGGCATTTTTATAGTAATCCAATGCATTTTTATAGCATTGATCGCTATAAAAATGCCAATGGTCCCAAAAATGTGTCAAAAGTGTCCGATGTGTCCGCCATAATATCGCAGTACCGAAAAAAAACGCTGATCGCCGCCATTACTAGTAAAAAAAAAAATATTAATAAAAATGCCATAAAACTCCCCCCTTTTTTGTAAACGCTATAATTTTTGCGCAAACCAATCAATAAACGCTAATTGTGATTTTTTTTACGAAAAATATGTAGAAGAATACGTATCGGCCTAAACTGAGGAAAAAAAAAAATTTTTATATCTTTTTTGGGGATATTTATTATAGCAAAATGTAAAAGATATGTCATTTTTTTCAAAATAGTCGCTCTATTTTTGTTTATAGCGCAAAAAATAAAAACCGCAGAGATGATCAAATACCACCAAAAGAAAGCTCTATTTGTGGGAAAAAAAGGACGCCAATTTTGTTTGGGAGCCACGTCGCACGACCGCGCAATTGTCAGTTAAAGCGATGCAGTGCTGAATCACAAAAAGTGCTCTGGTCTTTGGACAGCAATATGGTCCGGGGCTAAAGTGGTTAAACATTGTACCTGCTGGGTGTCTATAGTATGCCTGTGTAGCTTTATGGTGCACACTGCAGAAGACACAGGCAATACACCATGTGAGAATACTGCAGCTGACGCAATCAACTACCTGCCAGTAAATTAGGAAGAACTGATCTAGCTAATCTATACAGTGTATAAATATATGTACAACACCTGGGATGTATATATATCCTCTACACACTGTAACATTAACTGACTAACCTGCCTGCCTGCCTGCCTGCCTGCTCTATCTACCTAGAAAAAATGACACTCTCTCTCTGACTCATCTCTAACCAGCGCCAGAACACACTATATAAGGCTGACCTGCAGGCGGCCTTTTATAGTGTGGGGCATGTACTAAACCCCCTGAGCCATAATTGGCCAAAGCCACTATGGCTTTGGCCAATTACGGCTCTCTGTACTGACGGCACTGTGATTGGTCAAGCATGCGGATAGTGCATGCTTGGCCAATCATCAGCGTGCAATGCCGCAGTGAATTATGGGCCGTGGCGCGTCACTCGAATTTGGCACGAACGACCCGTTTTGTTCGTATTTTGATGAACGATCGAACATACGATGTTCGAGTCGAACATATGTTTGACTCGAACACAAAGCTCATCCCTATTCAAGATATCCTGCAATAGATGAATTATCGTTACTAGGGGCGTGGCCGGCAGCCGAGGCGGATGGCTGTGTAGGAAAAGAGCTCCGGAGACCCACGCTTATCCAGCTCCATCCAGCAACTTAATGCTGCGACTACGGGCACCAAACCGATAGACGACACTCCCAGAACCCCCTCCAGAGTGATGGGTAAAAGAAAGAAGGAGAAGGGCTCGAGAAAATTGACGGATTTTTACCCGTCGGCGAGCACACCTAGGCCGCAAGATGGCGCCGAGGCCTCGGACTCGCAGTTCGGCCTGCGCCGCAACGGCGGGTCGACTCCACCGCACGGAGGCAGCCAACCATCTCACAATACCAGCGGAGACTATTCGCCGAGCACATCTCCCATAAACAGCCCGCAGAAGTCGGCGCAGAGGAGGTCCTCGTCCCACACGTATGCAGGAGAGCCTGGGGACGGGTGTGACTCGCAAAACAGCACGAGCAAGTTCATTGAACAACTTACTGAGTTCCCCACTACAGGGCAGCCCCTCAGCGATACGGTCATGAGAGACATGTTGATCACTCTCAGGAGCTCCCTACACACAGACATGCAGTCATGTGTTAACCAGCTGAAAAGGGATGTAAATGCACTGGGAGACAGGATCAGCCACGTGGAGGATAAGATGGGGGACTTTGCCATAGCTCATAATGAACTAGTTGATGCTCATAATGATGCAGACAATGATCTACAGGCCATGAGAGAGAAATTAGCAGACTTGGAAGACAGATCGAGAAGGAACAACATAAAATTAAGGGGGGTGGAGGAAACTGTAACCCCGGCTGGGCTTCGCCATTATGTAGAGGCCTTCATCGCAGCCTTACTGCCTGAAACTCCCCCGACCGAAGTGATTGTAGATAGAGCGCACCGGCTCCCCAAACCTAAATACATACCAGAGGGGGTCCCATGGGATGTTATAGCTCGCATCCATTTCTTCCACATCAAAGATGACCTTATGAGATTCTCCAGAAAGAACCAACCATTGCCTGGGCCTTATTCAGGTATTTCAGTGTTCGCTGACCTCTCCAAACATACCATGCTGGCGCGCAAAAACCTGTCCTCCATGACTGAAATCCTTCAGAACCATAAAATCCCCTACTCCTGGGGCTTCCCAACTAAACTGCTCGTGACTAAAGACAATCGTACTTATGCTATCGCCAATATTGAGGATGGGATTGCCCTGGCTAAAAAATGGAACCTGCTCCCAGAAGATGCTACGGCTCCATCACTGGATCAAAACCCCTCAAAAATTACTCCAGAGTGGCGTAAGAAATGATATGAGTGACATTGCACTCTTACATGCAGCCCAATTCCCAATTGGCTGGATGTGGGTCTCAGGGAGGATTTACCCCCCATGTTTATTGCGGAAGTACTCGCACTTAGTGATACTTTTCACTTTACCTTTAAGTTTGTATTCTTGTTGTTCTTTACATTATTTTTTTTTTATTATTATTATGTCTCTCCTGCACCAAGGGCTGTCTGCACCATTTATACTCTTTCTACCAACATACTGGGAAATTTCAGTGCCTTCAGCTTCACAAGGAAATCCTGGTCCTGGATTCTTAAGGTAACAGCGCCACCTTCAGGTACTCATACTTTATTTCATTTACTTTTTTGGGATTCCTTAGCTGATATGAAGCATTCCTCTATGTACCCAAAATGACACTATCAATTGTTTCTATGAACGTCCATGGTCTCAATAGCCCCTTCAAGAGATCTTCTATGTGGAAGGAAATGATTAAGCTTAAAGGAGACGTCATTTGTATACAGGAGACCCACTTTATGTCTCCCAAGCCACCCAAATGCTCCCATAAAATGTATCCACATGTTTTTCAAGCGAATGCTCCAGTAAAAAAGAGAGGGGTACTAGTAGCCGTCAAACACTCTGTCGCATTTCAGCTCCACGACCTAATCTGTGACCCCAATGGCAGGTATGTCATACTGACATGTGACTTAAACAATACTCCGTACACTTTAGTCAATCTTTATGCGCCGAACAGAAGGCAGCCAAGATTTCTAAACTCTTTGCTTAAGAAGGTGAGAAAGGTCAGAAAAGGCTCTCTGCTTCTGTGTGGAGACTTTAATTGCATTCCAAATCAATCTATGGACTGTTCTTCACAACATTCCCCTCGAAGACTTGAAATTGGTTCCTTCATCGCTAGTCACAACCTGTATGATACCTGGAGATGTCTCCACTCCTCAGAGAAAGACTATACCCATTACTCGTTCCAGCACCGAGCATATTCTAGAATAGACTTGATTCTGACAGACCTACCTCTTCTTCAAAGAATGTTATCAGTGTCCATCCATTCAATAACTTGGTCGGACCACGCTCCTGTGTCTATTGTCTTGCAGGATCGGAACTCGGCATCTCCTACCTACTTATGGAGAAACAATGTAGAGCTGCTTTCTAGTACGGCTCAAACGGACAGAATTGCTTCACAATTGAAAGAATTTTTTCTGTTTAATGATAATGGGAAAACCAGTATAGCATCCTTGTGGTGCTCTCACAAAGCGTTTAGCAGAGGCATTCTAATCCAAGCAGCAGCTAGAGAGAAGAGGAGGAAGGCAAAGCTGGTGAGTGGATTGCTTGAGGAGCTCAAGATACTAGAATCCCAACACAAACTACACCCCGCTCACAAAATTGAAGCTGATCTCTTTACTTGCAGACATAAGCTTCGCTTAGTACTAATTAGCTCCCACCAAAATCATCTTCGGAGAATTAGAGCGACATATTATGCGCATGGCAACAAAGCAGGAAAGGTATTAGCTAACTATCTAAATAAACGTCAGCAACAAGCTAAATTGCCCCACATTAGAGACCCTCTCTTAAATAAAGTAGTACACCATCCAACGCATATTGCCAACGCATTCATGAAGTATTACAGAGATTTATACAATCTAAGCTCAGACCCACAGACACCACAACCTACCGATCTCAGTATCCAAACATTCCTTAGTACACTCACTCTCCCTTCACTACAGGCTGACCACCTGGCAAATCTGAATGCCCCAATCACTTTGAAGGAAGTCACAGACACCATCCATGCTCTTCCAAACCATAAGGCCCCGGGTACAGACGGTTTCTCTTCGGAGTACTATAAAGTATTCTCACAAACTTTGGCTCCATATCTATGCACTCTATTCAACAGCAGACGACGTGGCCTGACACTGACTAACCCGACCTCCTCCCTGACGAAAGTACAGGATATCTTACGCCAATTTGGTGAGGTGTCGTACTATAAGTTGAACATCACTAAATCTTGCGTCTTACCTATCAACATGTCTAAAACCCTAATTGCACAGCTCAAGGGGAAATTCCAGTTTCAGTGGATGACGAACTCATTAGCATATCTGGGTATAAAAGTAACTTATCCCTCCTCTATGACTTACAATGTCAATTTCACCACGCTCCTTAATACCATTAAAACAGACTTGAAACACATCTCGACCTTGGAATTATCCTGGTTGGGCAGAATTGCAGCGTTGAAAATGACTCTCTTACCAAAACGTATCTATTATTACTTTAGAACTATTCCGAACTATTCCGATCATTATCCCTGACGCATTCTTTTTGACTGCAGACAAACTGTTCCGCAAATTCATTTGGCAAAACAAAATGCCCAAAATCACATTCACCACACTCCAAAGACACAGGAAAAATGGAGGGCTGAGTTTTCCGACCTTGCGAAACTACTATAGGGCGGCGATTTTGGACCAAATGAAAGCGTGGTTCGACCATGGACTGACTAGACTGTGGGTTAAAATAGAAAAATCAATTCTTAATGGACGTGACTTACCCGCCCTTTTACTTGCTAAACTGAAGAATCTACCTCTGATAGACTTAACGTCACCATCTATAGCAGCCACCCTGTCAGTGTGGGGGAGTATCCAACCATGTATAGACGCATCAGCTAAAAATAGACGTGCGATCACTGACCTTTCGATTGTGGAACACCTGATCCCAGACCTACTGACTACCTCATGGAAGCAGGGAAATCTAACTACAATTCGGAGGATATTATCCAGCCACCCACCTACCCATTCGTACTCTTATACACAATTGAAACACTTTCAAATGATGCACTCTAAAACGTACTATGACTTACCGACTGATGAATGGACTTACCTAAACAAGAACCACGATAGGCCTAAAGGACTATCCTGGTTTTATTCCCTACTACAAAATTCCAAGCTTCCGTCTAAGACAACCCATATGACTAATTGGGAAAGAGACTGGGGAACGACCTTTACCCTTGGGGAGTGGAATACCGCGATTTGCCTGACGTATAAATACACCCACTGTACCAACCACTGGGACAATATGTTAAAAATATTGCATAGATCATACCTTACCCCAGTCAGGTTATCCATGATTTTTCCCTCAGAGTCACAACTCTGCTGGAGACTGTGTGGTTCCAGAGGCCATATTACCCATATATTGTGGGACTGTAGGATCATTCGTGACTTTTGGAACGACGTCTTTCGACTACTCTCATCTGTCATTGGCCAGGTTATATCCCCCAATCAATCATTAGCCCTCCTTAATATCAAAGCCACCGACATTCCACCCCAACTAAGGAGTAGAGCAATACACATATTTATTGCAGCACGCCTGACCATTACCTCTAAGTGGAAATCCACGCAGGTACCTAAGATTGATGAGGTTACCCAAAGGGTATCTACCCAATTCTCTTATGAAAAATATTTTGCCATTCAATCAAATCAGTACCAGGTGTTTAAAATGCATTGGTTACCTTGGACCTCTAAATTTCCTGAACAGTGATCTTTTCTGGGATTTTTACTAACCAAATGACAATCCCATATGGTGTAGTCGTTATATGTTGTGTGTGTATTATTTTCTTTTTCTTTCATTTCTGTTTGCTTATTTTATTTACTACTTATTTACATTAGTTGAATCCGGTTGGGATTCTCTTTAGAGATCGTCTGCTGCCGCATGCTGCGTGGCTGGCGCTTACCCAGGGGGTCTGTCTGATTTGGACGGGCGTCTGTGGGTGGGCGGCTGCCACCCGCCCGCGGGGAGGACTGTAGGCTTGTTGACCTGTAGCCATGGGGAAGGCCATACGTGGCGCGCATCTCGCTGCTGATGTATTCCTTTATAGGGGACCGTGGCTCCACATTGTGTAGTGGGATGCGCGGTCTCCGACACAAATCTTCTCTCTCATTCTCAACGTACGGTGAGATGTGGTGGTATGTTATATCTCATGGCTTTGTAATTGCTGTTCTATGTAAACTGAATTCAACTGTTATGACTTTGTATACCTTTGTATGTGGCATGACTTTAATAAAAAACAATTAAAAAGAATTATCGTTACTGTCCCATCTCATATAATCCGAGATATCATTTCTCAGTCGTCCTATGCCCCTACTGGACATAGGATGACCCTAGACCCAAGAGTCATTGGTGAAGCTGGCACAGGCGTACCCCGCATCCTTCAAAAGTCTCTGAGTATCACAGGCCATCCTGTTACAGGGGGTTATCTTCCATTTTGCTCTGACGCAAGGGGAAACCCAGGCTTTCCCAGTGACGTGACGGGTGACCCTGCCCCCTCTGATGTAACTCAGGTTTCCCATTGCATCAGAGGGGGCAGGGTCACCCGTTGCGTAACTGGGTAACCCTGGGTTTCCCCTTGCATCAGAGGGGGATGGGGTCATGTGACGGGTGGCCCTGTCCTCAGCACACCGCAACGTTATTCCCGGGGTGTCTCTGGTGGAGACAGGATGCTGTTCCTTGCTGTGCTGGACATATCATAGCTGGAGCCTGGACCTGGAGAGAAGACCATCCATCCCAGGATACCAACAGCGTTGGAGTGGAGACCGAGAGTGGATTACCACCGCTGGAATCTTTTTTTTATATTTTATTTTGAATGAATGAAAAACTTATATAGCGCGGCACATGCAAACTCAATCGCCTCTGGGCGCTTGTTGTTTCTGTCTCTCAGGGCCTCAAAAGAGCAGAGTTTTTATCTGTCTTCTGAAGCTCAGGTGGTTTTCCTCCAACCGAATGCTGGTTGGTAAAGCGTTCCATAGTCTGGGACCTTGGAAAGCAAACCTTCTTTCTCCTTTGGACTTGTATCTGGCTTTGGGTATCTTGACCAAATTTTGGTCGGTGGATCGCAGAACGCGATTAGAATTGTGGGCTTCTATCTTTTCGCATAGATATTGCGGGGCCTTCCCATGGATGCACTTATGTGTCAGACAGAGGGCTTTAAAAGAAATTCTGTCTTTTACTGGCAACCAATGAAGGGCTCTCAATGAAGGGGAGATTGATTCCCAGGGTTTTTTCCCAGTCACAAGTCTGGCGGCCGTATTCTGAACGACTTGCAGACGAGCGATTTGGTACTTGGGAAGTCCGAGGTAAAGGGCTTTGCATAGTCCAGTCTGGAGTTCACAATTGTTCCCACCACTACTGCTACGTCTTCTTTGGGGATAAAGGGAATAAGTCTGCGTAGTAGGCGCAGCAGATGGTGAGATCCGCTGACTACTGACCCTATTTGTGCGTCCATTGTCATGTAGGTGTCAAAGATGACTCCGAGACTTTTGACTTTGGAGCTAGGGGTGATGATTTGGCCCAGAATGAGCGGGGGTGTCCAGGTTGTTGCCAGTTGACTCTTGCGGCTGGCGTGAAACAGAAGAAGTTCTGTTTTGGAACTGTTGAGTTTAAGATAACTCTTGGTCATCCAGTTTTATATCAAAGAGAGACAATTCTCTAAACTGAAATGATGATCCTTTTTGTTGCAGATGCGAAAATACAGTTGCGTGTCGTCTGCGTATGAGTGATAAAGTAGTTGTTGACTACTAATGATTTCAAAGAGAGGGCGAAGGTAGATATTGAAGAGCACCGGTGACAGGGGGGATCCTTGAGGGACTCCACATGACACCGTGCGTTTTTCAGAAGTGAAAGGTCCCAATTTCACTGTTTGTGATCGGTTTTCCAAAAAGGAGGAAAACCATGGTAAATCACCTACTGCGACTCTAGCTACTTCAGCTAGCCTAGTCAGTAATAGTTTGTGGTCCACCGTGTCAAAGGCTGCGCTTAGGTCCAACAGAACCAGGAGACAAGATTCTCCTTCGTCTGCGGCCTCGAGAGCGTCGTCCCATATTTTGAGTAATGCTGTTTCTGTCCCGTGCCCGGGACGGAAACCCGATTGGTATGGATCAAGTAGATTATGGGTATCTAGATGCTGTTGCAGCTGTTGTACCACTACTTTTTCCATTACCTTGGAGAGAACGTTGGGGCCTGTTATGGGACGGCGGTGGGTTGGGTCCTTGGGATCCAGGGTGGGCTTTTTCAAGATGGGCTTGATTGTGCCCTCTTTCAGCAGGGAGGGCACTATGCCTTCCTTAAACGACTGATTTATAAGCTGCGTGATAGGAGGTGCCAAGATGTCGGCACATTCCTTCAGCAGTTTAGTAGGGATAATATCATTAGGTGCTGTGCTGTTTCGCAAAGCACCGATGATATTTTTTGTGGCATCGATGGTGATGGGTTCCAGAGTAAACTTTGTTAATTGTAGAATTTTTCTATGGGTGTTGTGGGCCTGATTGAGGGTGGCGTTGAGGGGGGTGTTGTTTTGCTGAATGCTTTCCCGGATTCCCTCAATTTTATTGATGAAGAAATCCGATAGTTCATTGCAAAATTCTTGGGTATCTGAATTGGGGGCTTCAAGACAGCCTGGATTCATGGTCTGAGTGACCAACTTGAAGAGTTCCCGGGGGCGGTTTAGGGCGCTGTTTTCTTGGCTTTGAAGATTTCTTTATGGTATTTTTTTGTTATTTCCTTGTAGGTGATGAGGTTCTCCAGTGAAGTGCTTCTCTTCCAGGCGGCTTCCCGCCCTTCTGCGCTCTTGCTTCAGTAGCACCAGCTGGTTATTAAACCAGCCGGACTTGTTTTTCCGGATGTGGACTTTGCGTTTCGGCGCTACTAAGTCGGCTGACTGTAGTAGGGCTGCATTTAAGGCATCCAGTGTTTCTGAGGCTGTTCGGAATGGTTGGAGTGTTTTAATTTTATTTTCCAAAATAGATTTGAAGAGTTCCGAATGGAGCTTCTTCTGAGATCTAGTCCAGTGTGTTGTCACCGGCTTGGGTGTTTTTATCAATGGGGGAGTTTTGGAAATTATGAATTTAATTGCATGGTGATCTGTCCATGGCAACGGTTCATTTTCCAAAGTATTTATTTTCAGATTTTGTCTGAAAATAAGATCGAGTGTGTGGCCTGAGGCATGTGTGGGCCCACAGACTAGTTGCTGTAGCCCTAAACCTTCCAGGTGGTCAATACAGGCGTCGGCAACGGGATCCTGTGAGGAATTGGCCCAGAGATTGAAGTCCCCGAGCAGCAAAAGGTGTTTGCTGTTTAGGGTATAAGTGGAGATAAACTCCGTCAGCGATGGTAGAAGCTGCGATTTTGGCCCGGGTGGCCTATAGCAGAGTAGAATACGGACGGTCTCCTGGGGATTTGTTTGCAGTTGTAGAGTAAGGGTTTCCATGAATGGAAGAGGGTTTTGAAGGACTGGTTTAGTGATCGCAAGGTGAGTCCTGTGGATCACCGCCAGTCCTCCTCCTCTTTGCCCTATTCTGTTTTCCGTGATAATACGGTAGTTTTCTGGCACCAATTCTCCTAGAATGGTGTTACAGTCGGCTGTGAGCCAGCTCTCTGTAATAAAGAGGCAGTCTAAGTCATATTGTAGTATGAAATCATGGATTTCTAGTCGGTGTTTTACTGCCAATCTTGTGTTGATCAAAGCACAAGATATGTGCTCAGGTTGGGATGGATGACTGAAATTTTTGACAGTCGATCGTCGAACGATTCTCAATAGTTGCTCGGTTCTTAAGGCCCTTTTGGTGATGGCTGGTAATACTGTGGCGAATCGCCTCAGACCCCGAATGGTTTCTGCAGAGTATCGCAGATTAGCCATTGTCGCCAAGCATCGGGGGTGCCAGTGAGGTTTTTAATGGGATGTGGGGGGAAGATTATTTAAATCCTCACTCCCAGGTTGATCCAGAGGAAGGCAAAAAAACCCTGGTCGCGCTATCCAATGTGCTGCGGCAAGGGAAAAAAATTCCTTCCTGACCCCTCAAGGGCGATCAGCTGAAACCCTGGATCAAGTGCCACAGAGGTGGTGGATATGCGGTGGGGCAGAATAGGGGGAGATGTACCAAGATGGCCACCATTCAGGAAAAAAGGACCTAAGCTGGGGGCTGTCAGCTTGGTGGATCGGTCCCTAGGGAAGGCTGGTGGGCGATCAGGGAGAGGATGGAGGTCCTCCTATAGTAAGAGGGGGTTTCTGGGTGGCTTTAGGGGAATCTCCTGGGTGTTTGTGTGGCGCGCCACTAGGCCGCGTGTGAAGCCGCGGTCTTTCCTAGATTCGGCCGCCGCACATCACCATAGGTCGGCGCGGATGGTTGGAGAGGGTGTAACTGAGGTGGAGAGGCGGCGGGGGATGGCTCGATTGCTGATGGCTTTCAGGAGGAGAACGGGAGGCAACCGAAGTGCGATCGTTGCTCCGGTGGGCAGAGCCGTGGCTTATCCTTAGAAGGACGGCCGCGCTGTCCCAGAGGAGGTAGGGGGGCAGGGGGGGGGGAACACAAGCGCCCGGCGAGAACAGGCTTACCTGTGAGACCCCAGAGGACAGGAACTGGGCAAAAGGGTGGAAGGAGAGCTGAAAGGCTGTGATTCCTGGATGCAGCCAGGGGCTGGAGGGAACACCTGCCTGACTAATCTGTCTCGGTGAGCCGACTCGTGTGAGAGCTTCCTGCATGCACCACGGTGACTGACTGACTCTGATTTTAAAAAGCCTTTTCCCAACGGCGTATTTTTTACAGTTTTTTACACTTCCTTTGTGAAATGGTAGGGGTACAATCCCCATCCGCAGACCCCCACAACCACCGGGCAAGGGTTGTGGGGATGAGGCCCTTGTCCCCATCAACATTGGGACATGGTGCTTTGAGGGGTCACAGACCCCCAAAGCATCCTCCCCATGTTGAGGGCATGTGGTCTGGTACGGTTCGGGGGGCGCTCTCTCATCTCCCCTCTTTTCCTGCGGCCTGCCAGGTTGCGTTCTCGGATAAAGGGTCTGGTATAGATTTTTGGGGGGAACTCAACGCCATTTTTTTTATTTGGTGCGGAGTTCCCCTTAAAATCCATACCAGACCTGAAGGGCCTGGTAATTGAATTTGGGGGGACCCCCACGCATTTTTTTTTATTAATCACTTTCAATTACTTTTCTCTGTATTGCCAGGAGCTGACAATTCATTATAGCCGCGACTCCCGCGAGTACTTTTAACCACTTAACTACTTGCCGACCGCCCGCCGTCATATTACTGCGGAGTGGTGGCTCTGTCTCGCGGGAGCACGTAGCTCTACGTCCTCCCTTTAGAGACTTGTAGGGCACGCGCGCCCCCCGGTGTCCCGTGCGCGTGCCCGGCGGTACGATCGCCGCCGGGCACCCGCGATTGCTCGTTACAGAGCGGGGAACGGGAGCTGTGCTCATTCCTGTCAGCGGGGGAAACGCTGATTTTCTGTTCATACAATGTATGAACAGAAGATCAGTGATTTCCCCTAGTGAGGCCACCCCCCATACAGTTAGAACACACCCAGCAACACACTTAACCCCTTCCCTGCCCCCTAGTGTTAACCCCTTCACTGCCAATGGCATTTTTATAGTAATCCAATGCATTTTTATAGCATTGATCGCTATAAAAATGCCAATGGTCCCAAAAATGTGTCAAAAGTGTAGGATGTGTCCGCCATAATGTCTCGGTGCTGAAAAAAAACGCTGATCGCTGCCATTACTAGTAAAAAAAAAATAATAATAAAAATGCCATAAAACGACCCCCTTTTTTGTAAACGCTATAAATTTTGCGCAAACCAATCAATAAACGCTAATTGCGATTTTTTTTAACGAAAAATATGTAGAAAAATATGTATCGGCCTAAACTGAGGAAAAAAAATGTTTTTTTTATATCTTTTTTGGGGATATTTATTATAGCAAAATGTAAAAAATATTGAATTTTTTTTCAAAATAGTCGCTCTATTTTTCTTTATAGCGAAAAAAATAAAAACCGCAGAGATGATCAAATCCCACCAAAAGACAGCTCTATTTGTGGGAAAAAAAGGACGCCAATTTTGTTTGGGAGCCACGTCGCACGACCGCGCAATTGTCAGTTAAAACGACGCAGTGCAGAATCACAAAAAGTGCTCTGGTCGTTGGGCAGCAATATGGCCGGGGCTAAAGTGGTTAAGGACCGCCTCCTGCACATATATGTTGGCAGAATGCCACGGCTGGGCACAAGCACGTACAGGTATGTCCTCTTTAAGTGCCCAGCCATAGGTCACGGGCGTGCGCCGCAACCCGGTCCGAAGCTCTGTGACCGCGGGACCCGCAGATCCGATCACCACTGGAGTCCTGCGATCGGTCCCCGGAGCTGAAGAACGGGGAGAGCTGTGTGTAAACACAGCTTCCCTGTTCTTCACTGTGGCGCAGTGATCGATTGTGTGTTCCCTAATATAGGGAACCACAATCAATGATGTCACACCTACAATCACACCCCCCTACAGTTAGAAACACAGATGGGGTCACACTTAACCCCTTCAGCGCCCCCTTGTGGTTAACTCCCAAACTGCAATTGTCATTTTCACAGTAAACAATGCATTTTTAATGCATTTTTTGCTGTGAAAATTACAATGGTCCCAAAAATGTGTCAAAATTGTCCGAAGTGTCCGCCATAATGTCGCAGTCATGAAAAATTTTTGCTGATCACCGCCATTAGTAGTAAACAAAAATTATAAAAATGCAATAAAACTATCCCCTATTTTGCAAACGCTATAAATTTTGCGCAAGTCAATCGATAAACGCTTATTACGATTTTTTTTACCAAAAATAGGTAGAAGAATACGTATCAGCCTAAACTGAGGAAAAAAATGTATATGTTTTTGAGGGATATTTATTATTACAAAAATTAAAAAATATTGTATTTTTTTCAAAATTGTCACTCTACTTTTGATTATAGCTCAAAAAATAAAAACCACAGAGGTGATCAAATACCACCAAAAGAAAGCTCCATTTGTGGGAAAATAAGGATGCCAACGTTGTTTGGGAGCCACATCGCACAACCGCATAATTGTCAGTTAAAGTGACGCAGTGCCGAATCGCAAAAACTGGCCAGGTCCTTTACCTGCCTAAAGGTCTGGGTCTTAAGTGGTTAAATTATGTTTTTTAAATGACAGTGCAGGGACAGTTCTAAGCACGGGAAACAAGCGCTACTTTACAGCCATACTATACACACCCCCTAGGTACGAAATGTAAAGGAATATTTCACTTTTATTGTTTTACTTTAAGCATTATTAAAATCACTGCTCCAGAAAAAAATTCAGTTTTTACAACTTATTTTGCATTGATACATGTCCCCTGGGGCAGGACCCAGGTCCCCAAACACTTTTTATGACAATAACTTTCATATAAGCTTTTAAAATTAGCACTTTCGATTTTTCATGTTCGAGTCCCATAGACTTTAACAGTGTTTCGGATGTTTAAACAAATTCATTGCTGTCCGCATGTTCTAAAGCAAACCAAACTGGGGGTGTTCAACTCATCCCTAGTGCAGAGACATATCTTGAAGTTTGAGGGGCCCGATGCAAAAGTTGAACTGCACCCCCCCACTACCACCCTCCACTTCCACCCTCCACTTCCACCGTGCGTGCAGATACACTCACCGCACGGAAAGATCCTCAAAGTTGCTTAAGGCCGCGTACACACGATCAGACATGTCCGATGAAACTTGTCCAACGGACCGTTTTCATCGGACCACGCTGAATGGTCTGTTGGTCTGATGTGTGTACACAGCATCGGACCAAAATCCCCTCGAACCAGAACGCGGACACGTAAACCACGTATGACTACGTCATTATAAAGGGGAAGGCCAAAGCCTACGGCGCCGCCCTTGGTTCCGCTTTTGCTAGTTACGTGTTCCCGCGTGTTAGCGAAGGTTTGGTTAGAGCGGATTCACGGTTTTCAGTCTTCGCGCTTTACAGGTCGTATTCTCGGGTTCAGTGTGTGCTTGTGGGTTCGTATTTGGCATTCAGTGCTGGTTTTCGGGTCGTTTCTGCTTTGCAGTAGTGTCCTGTTCGCTTGTAACTGTTTGTCGTGCGTTCTTTGCAGGTATTGCTGGATTTGGGGGTGCTTTCTGTTTTAGTGCATTTTGACTGACCAGCCGGCCGGTTTGAAGCCATGATGGAGCAGCAGCGTGACTTTTCTCAAGTTCGTGAACAGGAACAGGGGGAGGAGGAGTTCCTGGGCCAAGAATTGTTTGCGCCTACCGTGACCGATTCTCTCATATGCCTCTGCTTAGGGAAATCCAGGAGAATAATCCTGATGACTACAGGAACTTTCTCCATATGACGGACCCTGTTTTCCACCGTCTGCTGGATCTTCTGTCCCCCTATATCACAAGGCAGAACACTGTGATGCGCCAAGCTATCACGGCCGAGCAGAGGCTTATTGCCACGTTGCGGTACCTGGCGACTGGGAGGAGCCTGCAGGACCTCAAGTTCTCAACAGGCATCTCTCCCCAGGCGCTTGGGATCATCATACCGGAGACGTGTTCTGCCATCATCCAAGTTATGCAGGAGGAGTATATTAAGGTAAGTTTCCTCATTTTGACATCACAATCTACGTCTTTAATAATGTATGTTAATGTATTGTATTTATTGGATTTTTCACTAATTATCATGATTGTAATATGCTGTGTGTTGAATGTTCCCTTTTCTCCCCATGCATGTTGTTAAGCTTTCCATGTTCTTTTTGTTGGCCTACCTGCATATTTTTACCTTCACCACTATTAACCTGTCCAGCATGCTATCCTAGGGACAAACACACCTAGCCTAGTTTTTTTGAGGCATTTTTTTGTCTGCTCCATTGTAGTTCTGCCCCCCTAAAAATGTTTATTGCCCCATCAGAGGGGTGGGGAGTCTGATAATAAGTGGGCCTATATTTTTGGCCAGAAATACTCACTCCACAATAATAATATGAAATGTTAATACTGATGTTGCACAAGGATGTTTTTTGTATTGTGATTGCAATGTTTATGTGCCAAAGTACTAAT
The DNA here is from genome assembly GCA_029574335.1 of Rana kukunoris. Taxonomy (NCBI): domain Eukaryota; kingdom Metazoa; phylum Chordata; class Amphibia; order Anura; family Ranidae; genus Rana; species Rana kukunoris. The sequence goes on from JAJQKJ010001204.1 coordinate 37,465, forward strand.
TATTTTTTTGTGTGTCCCCACAGTTTCCCTCCACGCCACAGGAATGGCAGACTGTGGCTTCCCAATTTGCCCAGCAGTGGAACTTTCTGAACTGCGGAAGGGCAATAGATGGGAAACACGTCCGCATAGTGCCGCCACCCCGTTCGGGGTCGTACTATTTTAACTACAAAGGTTTTCATAGTATCGTGTTGATGGTGGTGGTGTCGGCACAGTATGAATTTTTGTATGTGGACGTGAGGAAGAACGGCCGGCTGTCTGATGGGGGAGTGTTCGCGCGGACGGAGTTTGCCAGGCGTCTACAAACTGGTGGTCTGGAACTGCTACAGGATGAAGACAATTTGAAGGGACTTCCATTTGTTTTTCTCGCGGATGAAGCTTTCGGGCTTGGACCTCACCTAATGCGGCTTTTTCCCCAGAGGACCCTCACCCCAGAGAGGAGGGTGTTCAACTTTTGGCTGGCCAGAGCCCTGAGGGTAGTCAAGAATGCCTTTGGGATACTCGCCAGCCGGTTCCGCCTGTTCCAGACAGCGATACACCTGGCGGAATATAAATTGAACAGTGTTGTTTTAGCCTGTTGCATTTTGCACAATTTTTTACGCAGGCACTCCCAGTTGTACCTAGCCAACATCGGTGCTGAGGCAGGACTACCCTCAGATACCTTTCCTGGCTTGGATACTGGTCGCGCTGGCTTGGTCACCCAATCTGCTCGTGAGGTACGCGAAAAATATGTTGAGTACTTCATGGGTCGGGGGGCCATTGCTATGCCAGATCATATTTCTTTCTAATTCGTCTCCCACAAGAAAGAAGTATTAAAAGTAATAATAAACAATTAGACCATTGGACTTTATACAGTTGTTTGTCATTATTGCTTTTTTTTCTTTTATCTGTCTTCCTGGTTCTCCAACTAGTGCACTTCTAGTGCCAAATTTAGTTTTCATGTTTTAGTAAATAACCACAATTGCACAGTAGTCACTCATCTACAAACTGGTATTGAGCATATAAAGAAGAAGCCACTCCATTTTGGGTTTATTTTGTAAAATTTTGGTTGTTTATTTGGCACTATATTTTATTTTTATTTATTTAAAAAAAAAAAATGGTATGTAGTATAAAAAACATTTTTTTGGTACAAAATACTTAAAATCTACAAACAATGGAACTTACAAAGTTCAACCTTTTAATCCAAACACATGTGATGGGCTGATGTCACCCCGGAACACGCCAAAATTTGAAGATGCAACACATTCTGTGTGAGTGGCCAAATGGGGATTTCTCTCCTGAAATAACATGCCAAATGTCCACATGTGCTATCTGCCATCATGGGTGATCAATGGATGTGTTTTTGGGGTTAAAACCCTTCCTCTCACCTACTTGAGTAGCGAGGAAGGTGTTGCACCCACAAAGCACAGACATCCTGTGATGGCAGATAGAACATGTTGACACACTGTGTGTGCATCTTCAAATTTTGGCGTGTGTTTTTTCCTATTCAAACAGTTGTGCAAAACATAGCATTGAAACAGGTTTTGGGGGGGGGGGTTAATCTTGGATACGGCCCAACATCTTAATGATGTTTTTAAAATTTTGCTCAATGACATCCATCCTTTCACTCATAATGTGCATTTCTGTACTGCATTCCATTATTTGTTGGATGATGATTTGGCCACTACCTCGGGAAAAATGAGGACTACCAGATGTTGGGATACCACCATCTTCATCCCCTAAAAAAACAAAAAAAAAAACAAGGTATAAGTAATGTGCAGGCCTATCTACATCTCTTTTTCCCTGTGAAGCTGGGGTGACACTGACCTGTTGTGCTGATAATCTCCACCTCCCCATCTTCCACAACTCCTTCTTCTTCCACAACTCCTTCTTCTTCCACAACTCCTCCTTCTTCCACAACTCTGGGCCTCCTTGCCTCCTCCAAATGCTGTCCTCTTCTTTCCCCTAAATAACATAAAACAAAAGGTATACTCCCTCAGCACACCGATATTGGAGGGCAGAAATACAAAACATTGTTTAGAAGTGGGTTACAATTGTGGTTTTGGGCTTAACCCACCAAACCTAACCTTTGTTTTTATATGACTTCTCCCAAGCTGTGATAAGTTTTTTGCAAAGTGACACACATGGATGCCCCCCCCCCAAAAATTATTGTTGGAGACCCTAAATAAAAATTTGATTTATGGGGAGACACAGGTGCTCTTGAGTCCAGATGTGAAAACAGCTGCTTATTATCACTGTGTGAATGAATCCTGTTTGCCTTTCACATTCTAGTAAGGTTGAACACATCATCTTTTCCCCAATGTTTATAAACGTTGTTTTACGCCAAATAGCCATGTCCAGGTGTGCTTTTCCTGGAACATTGGATTTGTGAGAAACGATGTGATGGAACGATGTTTACTACTACCTATTTCCAAAAACCACATAAAACTTATACATGTGTTCCAAAGTACAACCAGGCCAACGAGGCAGATGTGGAAATATACATGCCAACAAATTAATAAAGACAATTGTCAACCAAAATAAGTAAAATGACCTACTTTTATCAATAATTTTCTTGATCTTCCTATACTGCTCTGGCTCACGCAATTTCAAGTCCGACCAATGTTTTCGGAGCTGTTCCTTGGACCGTGTGACCCCAAATATGTCATAAAGTCTCCTCGCAACCTTGTCCATTATTTTAGCCTTCTTCAGATTAGGGGTGTTGTATGGCCCATAATCACCATCGTAATCTTTCCTCCGCAGTATGTCCACCATCTCCACCATCTCTTCTAGTGACATATTTGTTGCCTTGTAGCGTTTGGGCCTGGATCGTGACGTTCCTGCCTCCATCCTTTCCTGGTCATGAGAGGGTAAAGCACGCTCCTGTGACATCTCCATATTATCGTTTCACAATGATTAGGGGCGTGGAAAAGAGGAAAGGTCCGTCATGGGTGGCGAAGAGGGCGGCGTTTCACGCATGCGCGGGGTGTATAAGGAGAACCACGTGATTACGTAGGTTACATGGAGATTACTCGAGCATAAGCGAGGAGCTACAGAGCCGAAGGTAAATTAGAACATGAGGCCTAGAAACTTGAGTCATGGGATGGGGGGGTTAAAAGTGGGCGTAGAATATGCGGACGAAGAGGGCGGTGTTTAATGCTTGCGCGGGGTATATAGGGATAACGACGTGATTACATAGGTTGCGCAGAGATTACTCGAGCGTAAGCGAGGAGCTACAGAGACAAAGGTAAATTTGAACATGGGATCAGCAAAGGCTTAGCAACTTGTATATAAATAGAAATATATATATGAGAATGCTGTACCTCTTTATTTTAGTATTGTGTATTCAGATCAGGCAACTATCGTTCTGTGTTGGTTGGACTGAGGTAATTAGGTAGTGTATCATGTCATAAATGCTGAGGGGCATGAAATCTACACATGAAATAGTGCCTTGATGATTGCTATCATTAATGATTGTGGATTGCTGTGGATGGTTATAGATGTCATGTATTTAGTGACATGGAACCAAAGGGTCTGCATGTAAAATCATTTTTTTCTACAACAATGGGGCAGAGCTGGGCAGCATTTTAGCAGCAGGAGACACTGTGTTTGTATAGTAGCTCTAAAGATTGTGCACATATTTTGACAATGTCAAAGCTGAGCCTTTTTTAAATTGTGTTTTCTGTTTATTTTTCTTTTGGTATTCTAGACATATATTTTTTTCCATTTTGGAATACAATGGAAAAATTACATATTCATGAGAATATGCTTCGATTAATTGAAAAATACAGACACACACCCATCCTTTGGGATTCCAGGCACCCTTTATATCATAAGACCGATAAAAGAACGGCAGCACTTGATCAGTTGGCATTATACATGCAGACTTGGATTGCAGAGTGCACATCCATCGTGGTCAAGGAGAAAATGAAAAACCTCAGGAGTACATACAGGACATACAAAGAGCAAAACAAATCAGGAGCAGCAGCAAGTGATCCAAAGGAGCCCAAGCTGTGGTACTTCAAGGAGCTCACTTTTTTGGATGATCAGATGGAGGGCCGGGAGTCACTTTCGACTCTTTCTTCCACCCTTCCTTCCACGCTTCCTTCCAGCGGAACTTCCACGGATCCCCACACCCCTGCGGAGTCCGCCCAGGAGCTGGATGACATAGAGCCAGATCTGGTGATCTTTAGTGAGGTATAGTAGTTTCCAACATATTTCTTGGCTGCCAATTATTGTTTGTTTATTGAGTTGATTTGGTAAACAAAAAGGAAAGCTTGGAAACAAACACAAGTCGTGGGCATAAAAATAGGTGTCAGGGATGCCAACTGCAGGGTTCAGAAGGAGAGTCTGTTCAATTCAAATGGATAAAAAATAAAACAGTCAAGAGCATGAAAATGTGTGTGATTGTGCAAAATATTACAACATGTCCCTTTTTTATACACAGGAAGAGACCAGCCAGGAGGCGGCAGCTCCTGAACATGTCAGCCAGGCGGAAGGGGTGAGTGGCAGCCAGGAGGAGCCCTGGGCCCAGTGGAGTTCAGCAGGTCCCCAGGCCCAGGCTCATTACCATCTCCCAGGTGCCTCCCCTCCAGATACCCCGACCAGGCCTAAGGAGGCGCATGAGGCAGGTGGGGAAGGAGAGCGTGGAGATGATAAGGAAGCAAGCGCTATCATGAGGGCCCCTCTCAACCCAACAGAGAGCTATAGCACCTCCATCGCCAGTGACCTTAATCTAGTGGGGGAGGAGCAAAGAGGCCTGGCGAAGGACCTAATTAATAAAGTCCTGTGGTGGGCGAGAAGGGACCTGCTGACCAGGGACACTGACCTAAGTGACCCGGCACGGCCTGCTCCTCATCTTCTTCATTCTCCTGCTGCCACATCATCCCCACCTCCAAGGGGCCGTGGACGGGGCCATGGAAGTTCCGCTGCAAGGCAGCCTAGAAGGAAGGCTGTAAGGAAGACAAGAAAGTGATTCCCTGCCTTCCAGTTGATTAACCACTTACCTACTGTGCACCTACACCCCCTTCCTGCCCAGACAAAATATAAGCTTCCCGCACTGCGTCGCTTTAACTGACAATTGTGCGGTCGTGCGACGTGGCTCCCAAACAAAATTGGCGTCCTTTTTTTCCCACAAATAGAGCTTTCTTTTGGTGGTATTTGATCACCTCTGCGGTTTTTATTTTTTGCGCTATAAACAAAAATAGAGCGTCAATTTTTAAAAAAATGCAATATTTTTTCCTTTTTGCTATAATAAATAACCCCAAAAAATATATAAAAAAAATATTTTTTCCCTCAATTTAGGCCGATACGTATTCTTCTACATATTTTTGGTAAAAAAAAATGCAATAAGCGTTTATCGGTTGGTTTGCGCAAAATTTATAGCGTTTACAAAATAGGGGATAGTTTATGGCATTTTTTTTTTTTTTTTTTTTACTATTAATGGCGGCGATCTGCGATTTTTTTATTGGGACTGCGACGTTATGGCGGACATTTCGGACACTTTTCTGACATTTTTGGGACCATTTACATTTATACAGTGAAAAATGCTATAAATATGCATTGATTACTATATAAATGTGACTGGCAGTGAAGGGGTTAACCACTAGGGGGCGGGGAAGGGGTTAAATGTGTGTCCTATGAGTGTTCTAACTGTAGGGGGATGGGGGGGTGACTGGGGGAGGTGACCGATTGTGTCCCTATGTACAAGGAACACAATCTGTCACCTCTCTCCCTGACAGGGACGTGCAGCTCTGTGTTTACATACAGAGCTGCACGTCCCAGCTCACTTACAGAGCAATCGCGTGTGCCCGGCGGCGATCGTTGCCGCCGGGCACTCGCACGGGATCCCCGCGGAGCGGCGGGTGCGCCGCCGGCGACGCGCGCGCCCGCCCGCGGCTTTAAAGGGACATCACATCATATGACGTGATGTCAGAACAATGGAGTCGTCTGCCCGCCGTCATTTGACGGCGGGCAGATGACAAGTGGTTAAACAAAAAACTGAGCTTGTTGGAGTACCACAGCTTGGTACTTTTGTCATCTGCTGCTCCTTCTCATTTGTTTTTATGGGCTCCTGATGTTATTAATTTTCTCCCTGATCATGTTGGAATGTGCCTTTGGTGTCCAAGTCTGCATGTATTTTGTGAACTGATCAAGTGTTGGCGTTCTTGATCGAATTTTGTGTTGTGCCAAAATAAATGGCAATTTTTTTTACGTTAAAACCTTGTCTATTGTGTTTTATACTGTGGTGAATAGGCATCAAACATTTCAAAAATACAATGTGTAATTTACAAAGGACACAAACTCCTTGGGGGGGGGACATTTGGTGTGATAAATTGGGAAATATATACATAAAGTCCAAAAAAAAAATATGTTGACATAACTTGCAAAAAAACAAACAAAAAAAACATCAAGAAAAAAAAAACATAACTTACAAAAAAAAAAAAAACATCAAGTAAAAAAAAAAAATATGTTGACATAACTTGCAAAAAAAAAAACATCAAGTAAAAAAAAAAAAAAAAATATGTTGACATAACTTGCAAAAAAAAAAAAAAACATCAAGTAAAAAAAAAATATGTTGACATAACTTGCAAGAAAAATGTGGAGGACAAAAAAGAAGTTGGGACATCTGGCTTGCAAACATTTACAAAAACAAAAATCACAAGCAAAAAATGTAACATTTCAGTATGGGACAACTCTGTCTAAATAGCATCAGCAATAGAACAGGTTTATTCTAGCAAGAGAACGAAGAAAAAAACGAGGCAATAAACGAGACACTAGATATTTTAAATGTCGAATGTGCCATGTTACAAACAAACGCGAGTTTTACCTGAACGAGCGCTCCCGTCCCCTCATTTTGTCTGAGCATACGCAGATTTTTGGTCCGATGCTTTTGTGTACTAACCATCGAACCTGTCCGACGGACATGTTTCCATCGGACAGATTTTAAAGCAAGTTTGAAAACTTTTGTCCGACGGACAACGTTCCGACAGGTCGTACACACGATCGAACATGTCTGCTAATACTGGTCTGCGGACCAGTTTCAGCGGACATGTTCGATCGTGTGTACGCAGCCTAAGAGTTTTGAGATCCTCCTTACAAAAGAGGACAGAGATCACCGCTGGAGAAACAGAGGACAAGGATCACCACTGGAGAATCATAGGACAGGGCTTATCCCTGGCAGGTCACTTGGCAAAGCTTCTTTCCCATCCAAGCACTGTATACAGCTCCTCCCCCCACACTACACAGGGCTGAAATCACATTCCTTTACACAAGTCTGTCAGGCACAATGTTCACAGTGTGTATCTGGCTTTTATGTTGCCGTTTTGACCTGTAAAATTCTCTGGTTGGAATGGCAGTGTAGTTGCAGTTGGCATATACACCTTGTGCAGATCGTAGCTAACTGGCTGTGTTGTAAAAGAATGTGATTTCAGCCCTGCAGAGGAGGTGCAGTATAGAGTGATGTAGTAGAAAAGGAGATCATCAGCCAGGCATAGCATCCAGGGCGGAGGGGGTGGTCAGAGGGCTTTGGGGGGGGGCAACTTAGATCTGGGGGGCAAAGCCACGTGACACAAAATCTTGAGCCTACAGCCCCTCAGGGGGCCCTCAGGAGGTGTTAAGGGATTTTAGCAATTTCTTAAGGTTAATCTGTCAGTGTTGGCAAGTTTTTGGGGAAGGTCATCTTCTGGAGGTGTGTGTCTTTTCCCCAGTTGTCAGGGAAGGGGTGTGAGCAGACATCCCTAGGTGGGGGGGGGGGTACAGAGAATCCCAGCTGGTGACTAGTAGACATGTGCATTTGTTTTAGTTAGAATGCATTTTCGTCCGAAAATCTGTTTTTTCCGTTATTGTTTTAACAAACGATAACAAAATCACAAGAAACGAAAACCGAAAGATCCGACATAAAAAATGCTTTATTTTCGTTTTCGTTGCGGTAAAAATTCTATATAGAGAGATTCGACATTATAGGGAAAAGATTCAACATTATAGGGAAAAGATTTGACATTATAGAGAAAAGATTCGACACTATAGAAATAATAGATTCGACATTACAGAGATTAGATTTCGATTTATGAGAAATTAGATTCGACATTATTACTAGTCATACAACATTAGAATTCTTGATGCCGGAATATTCGAATGGAAATGTACGATTTGACGTAAAGATTCAATGTTCCGTCAAATATTCTTTTGACCATTCGACAGAAACCAAGTATTATTGGATTTTCGGACAAAAGCTTTTCCCCAACGAAAAACGAAATAAATCAAAACGATTTTCAGGAGTAACTAAATACATTTATTTTTCAAACGAAAAAACAAAACAAAATATTCCAGTCTGCACATGTCTAGTTACTAGGAGACACTGAGTGGTGTCTTTCCTCACCAGTGACAGCGGTCCCATTGTGGCAACAGGACAGCACTCTCCTCTCAACTCGCTGAACTTGGTTACTATTCCATGTTGCTAACACTCAGCACAGACACGTTCCCATGCTGGGCTGTTCTCATACTGTGCACCTCTTCATTCAGGAAATGGTTCACAGATTCTCCCCAGAAAATTAGAATGGAGAGGTGTGGACTGTGGAAGACAAAGTGGAAGCCCAGTGCCGAAGCATGGCTGTGGGTCCCTAGGGCAGTTCAGAGCTGGACTTTGTGGCAGACATGATAATAATTAGTGTTGTCCACGAATATTCGCATTGCGAATATTCGCTACGAATATTGCATATTCGAGTATTCGCGAATAACTCGAATATTGCGGCGAATATTCGCTATGGCGAATATTCGTATTTTTTCAAATTTATTTTTAAAACAGATCACATCCTAGTGATCTCCATCGACGTCTAAAAGCATTGCTGGTATGATTAGAGAGAGACCCTGGGCTGAGTAGCTGATGCGATTCTTTTATGTTGCCGAAAATTCGCATTGCAAATTTTCGGCAACATAAAATAATCGCATCAGCTACTCGGCCCTTCTTTTGCATCAGAGCCAATCAGAATAACTCGAATATTCGGCAAAAGGAATATTGCGCGATATTCCTTTTGCCGAATATTCGAGTTATTCTGATTGGCTCTGATGCAAAAGAAGGGCGGAGAAGATAATCGCGCAATATTCCTTTTGCCGAATATTCGAGTTATTCTGATTGGCTCTGATGCGCCCTTCTTTTGCATCAGAGCCAATCATAATAATTAGAATATTCGGCAAACGGAATATTGCGCGATTATCTTCTCCACCCTTCTTTTGCATCAGAGCCAATCAGAATAACTCGAATGTTCGGCAAAAGGAATATTGCGCGATATTCCTTTTGCCGAATATTCGAGTTATTCTGATTGGCTCTGATGCAAAAGAAGGGCGGAGAAGATAATCGCGCAATAGGAATATTGCGCGATTATCTTCTCCGCCCTTCTTTTTCCCCCTTATTCTCCTTTCTTTTAAGTAGAGTTAGTGTAGAGTTAGTGTTTAGTGCATATTAGTTTAGTTATACAGGAAATGATCTCCGTTTATGAGAATTTCGCAATCATTTTCGCATTAGCGAAATTTCGCAAATTTTTTTTTGGATAAAATATCACGAATATTCGATATTAGCGAATATTCGCGAATATTCTTCTATATATTCGCGCAATATCGCGAAATCGAATATGGCGTATTCCGCTCAACACTAATAATAATATCACAGGAGGGCTGCAGGGGCCCCCTGGAGCTAGGGACAGGGTTGCGATTGTGACCCTTGCAACCCCTTGAAACCCCTTTTATGCTATGCGCATGGCTTAGTGTCACTTTAACTCAATGTGGGTATAGATTTAAGGATGCATAAGGTACCTACATGCATATATGCTATAAACGCAGATAGTGTATTTTCAGAGAGAACATCTGTGCAGGTGCCTTATGTAACCCCTTGCTCATTATCAGTGGGCGGCTGTACATGGTAGCTGTTGGGCCTAGGAGAGTGTTTACACAGACTACAGAGCACAGGAGCAACACAAGAAATAGGCTTAATCTTTTGCAATAGCACAAAAAGGTAAAAATTATATTTTATTAGAAATAGCAATTGTTTATAACACACAGTGCTTTAGCAAACTAAATGTCTTGCAGTTAAAGCATGCATCTACTATAATTGCCTGTGCTCTGAAGATGATGATTTTGAGCTGATATATTGTTTCTACAGATTGTTTAGATGGATTTGCTTAATCGGATCTAAATTCAGTTAACAATGCTTCCTGGTGTTAGGTGATCAAGTGTATCCCTCCCTAGAATCATAGCATCTTTTCTCCCTGTGATATTAGTTCAAATCCAGACAAAAATATACTCCAACTGTTTGTTTTTTTACTGCATTATTAATCTGCATTGATAATTAGGATTATACACGTGTTTGAAATCTGAAAGTCAAAGGATTCATTTTAATTGTCAATAATTACATTGATTTTAAGACCATTCTTTCTTTTTTTACGATTTTTTTAAAAAAATAAAGAATAAGAAGGCATGTTTAAAATAATAATAAATGCATGTAAGGGAGAGTACAGCTGATCATACGCTATTATACACAAGTAAAATGGGCATGAATCAAATTACAACAAGAATTTCTCGGTAGTATATTAGATAAAAATAATAATGTACAGGGTAGTGTACAGTTAATAGCATAAAAGAGTCCAAGCTCAAAGGGAATGTAACAGTCAGCACCGTTTACGACCTTCCATCCAACCACGACAAGCTTATCTGACACACTGCGACAATCCTACATACACGATCCATATCAATTCCCATAATCAAGACGAGACACAAGCTCTGTACTTGCTTCCAAGGATATGAACACTTTAATGGTTTCTTCTTAGCTCTTTTATACAGTACAGTTAATCACAGGCCCCCTATTCACACACTGAGGCTAATTATCTAATCAGTAGCTAGACATGTCGGCACCGCATCATCAATAGACTTAACTCAGAGAGAATGACATTCCTGTAGATAATGACATCAAAACAAAATACTGTCACACAATGATTTTCCCTTTTGAATAATACACAATCACAGATAATCTTCACACACAGAAAGGGAACCTCAATCACATTTTCTAGACAGACGTACTCTCTCAAAATGGAAGGTTTTTACCTCTGAGTATCAATACATTCCTAAACATAATTGACATGCTAATTCAATACATCTAAATGAAAAGGTCTTCCAGGATCCGATGTAATTAGCACCTTTTCAACAGAATGAAAGGTATTTCACAAGCCCGGCTTCACTTAGCATTTCAAAGCCGGAGCTAAGCATTGAATAAGCTTGTAATGCCCCTCTTCTGTGTAACAGATGTCAAGTAGGAACACCTTGTAATATTCCAGTCCTGCAATATGAATTATTATTAATGTCCCATCTTCTGAAATACATGATATAATGTCTTTGTCACCCTATGGCCCTAGTGGACATAAGGTGACCCTAGACATAGGAGAACCTCATTCTATCACGGGTCATGCCGTTACAGGGGTATATAAGGGAAAGAGTCCAGGGACAAGTGAAGGAGAGTTGTTGCAGGGGTCACATATACAGTCTCAGGGCTGCCATCATAGGGGAAACGGAAACCACGTTCCAATACTGTGAACAAAAAGCAAGGGAAAATGTGCCTCTAAGTGTAGATGTTTTAAAAACAATTTAATAAACAGGTTAGTACAGGCAACTGGTAAAGTAGGCATTGTACAAAATCCATAAGGAGAAGTCATCAGGTCAGTCCATCTGCTCCTTTTCCTGCTGGGGCGATGTGGTGTATGAAGGTGTCATTCACCGCTGTATGATGGTAATAGCCTGCGGCGGTGGGGGAGCTTAAGAGCAAGGCTTGGAGTGTAGAATAACGCAGCAGTTGAGGGGCAGTGACGTCACTGGCATGCAAGACGCTTCCAAGCGGGCGTACTGCGTGTATTGCGGCAGTCGCGCTCCTTTGTCAAGCTATCTGGGTGGGTAGTGGAGCTGAATTGTATAGGAATGGAGGGTGGGGGGGCACTGCGAAAGGGGGTATGGGCGAAGGAGGAGCCGGATTGTACGAGGTAAAGGCTGCAAGGGAGAAAGGCGGCGGAAGAGGTGTGAAGGGGGCGGGGCCAGTGTGTGCATAGTAGAGGCTATGGGGACAATGGAGATGGACGTGAGGGGCGGGAGGGGTGGGACCAGTGTGTGCAGAATGACGACTATGGGGAGGTGGGGGAGTGTCATCAATGAACAGTGCAGGGAGACGCACATTGCGGACGCATAAAGGGGAAGAACGAGGCAGATTTAAACAAGGCAAATTTAACAGGGGTCAAAAGTTAAATAAATACTGGTATGGAGTTGGGACTGGGAATGAGAAGCTGATGTTAAATCGGAATAATTAACTGGCCAATGAGGAGTTAAATTTGAATTAAGAGGGTTAGGTTTGGGAAGGGGGGGAGGAAAAAGTGTACACAACGGATAATAATAATGATAATATCAATTGACTGGTTTAACCGCACCATGAGAAACATGGAGATGGAGGAGTTGATACATCAGGCGAGAGATACTCAAAAAAGGTTCTTGGATATTTGGTCTGATTGGCTGAGTTTTATTTCATCTGATGAATACAAATCCGTCACCTTGGGGGATTAACCTCCACTTTATTTAATTCTCTTGATCCATTTATATAACGGCAGACCCCTTCTCTTCATTCCTTCCCCATTTACTTTCCCTTAGTTATATTCAGAATGTTGTTATTTACTTTGTTTGTTTCAATATTCTGGTTTAACCTGCGGCCTGGATTCATGGAAAAATCATGAATCTAGACTGTATGCTCTTTGTTGATTTCTCTAATATATGCTCTAAATTGTTTGGTTCTCAACGTTTGATATGCTTACTTTATCCAAGCCATGTATTAAGATGTTACTTTACTGTTATCGTGTCTTTCTGACACGGCATTCTTCTGTTACATAACACGGCTGCGTCCGTGTTTCCATGTCTTTCTCACTGTATTATTTAAATGGTTCTTGTTTGAATTATTATTAATAAAAATCATTACAAAAAAAAAAAAAAAAATAATAATGATAATATCTGTTCACATGTATACATGCCTGTATGTACATAAGTTCACATGTGTGCATCCATGGGGGAGGAGCGGGAGAGGAGGGGTGGGTGAAAGGGGGAGGAGGAGGGAGGGCACGGAGAGGGGTAGGTGTGGGGGTTAGGGTCTTAGCAAGTACGTGGGACCAGGGACCATACTTACAAGCACCCGCCACCCCCAGTATAAGAGGAACCAGATGAACCTTCTTGTAGAATATATATGTAAAATTATAAAAATATTATAAAAATGTAAGATGTAGGAAAGAAATATGAGCCAAAAGCGGAAAAAGGAAAAGTACCCCTAGGGGCTTTGAGTTGCAGAAACTAATGTCAAGAAATTACAATGAACAAATAGAAAAATAGAAATAGAAAAAATTGAAAAATAATTGTATAAACCAGTCATTCAAGGAAGGCATAGTGCCCTCCCTGCTGAAAGAGGGCACAATCCAGCCCATCTTGAAGAAACCCACCCTAGACCCTAAGGACCCTACTCACCGCCATCCCATAACAGGCCTAAACATTCTATCCAAGATAATGGAGAATGTAGTGGTACAACAGCTGCAACAGCACATGGATACCCACAATCTACTTGATCCATTTCAATGCTCAAAATATGGGACGACGCTCTTGAAGCCGCAGACAAAGGAGAATCTTGTCTTCTGGTTCTGTTGGACCTAAGCGCAGCCTTTGACACGGTAGACCACACACTGTTACTGACTCTGCTGGCTGAGGTTGCCAGAGTCGCAGAAGGTGATCTATCATGGTTCTCCTCCTTTCTGGAAAACTGTTCACAAACAGTGAAATTAGGACCTTTCACTTCTGAAAAACGCACGGTGTCATGCGGAGTCCCTCAAGGATCCCTCCTATCACCGGTGCTCTTCAACATCTATCTTCGTCCTCTCTTTGAAATCATCAGTAGCCAACAACTACTTTATCACTCATACGCAGACGACACGCAACTATATTTTCGCATCTGCAATAAAAAGGATCATTATCCCAGTTTAGAGAACTGTCTCTCTTTGATAGAAAACTGGATGACTAAGGCCTTGTACACACGAGCACATAGATTTGTTCAAATCGGTCAGACAGACCGATTTGAACAAATCTGTCTGCTGGGATGTATTGGTTTGATCGTGTACACACGATCAAACCAAAATCCCCGCCGGCAGACAGCGCGCTGACGTGTCGTGACGTGGCGGTGACGTTGACGCCGCCATGTCACCGCACCAGGAAGTTAAACACTTCCGCGCATGCGTCAAAACCATTCGACGCGTGTGCGAGCAGATATGTCTGCTGGTTAGCATACTAACCAGCAGACATGTCGGGCGGACGGGTTCCCAGCCGACAGATTTGAAAGCATGCTTTCAAATCTGTCGGGTGGCCAAATCCGTCTGTTTGCCTGTACACACGATCGAATCTGTCTGCTGAAACGGTCTGGCAGACCGTTTCCAGCAGACAGATTTGATCGCGTGTACGCGGCCTAACAGTTATCTTAAACTCAACAATTCCAAAACAGAACTCCTTCTGTTTCACGCCAGTCGCAAGAGTCAACTGGCAACTACTTGGAAACCCCCGCCCATTCTGGGCCAGATCATCTCCCCTAGCTCCAAAGTCAAAAGTCTCAGAGTCATTTTTGACACCTACATGACAATGGACGCACAAATAGGGTCAGTAGTCAGCGGATCTCATCATCTGCTGCGCCTACTATGCAGACTTATTCCTTTTATCCCCAAAGAAAACGTAGCAGTTGTGGTGGGAACAATTGTGAACTCCAGACTGGACTATGCAAATGCCCTTTACCTCGGACTCCCTAACTACCAAATCGCTCGTCTGCAAGTCGTTCAGAATACGGCCGCCAGACTTGTGATTGGGAAAAAAACCCTGGGAATCAATCTCACCGTCGTTGAGAACCCTTCACTGGCTGCCAGTAAAAGACAGAATTGCTTTTAAAACACTCTGTCTGACTCATAAGTGCACCCATGGGAAGGCTCCGCAATATCTATGCGAAAAGATAGAAGCCCACAATCCCAATCGCGTTCTGCGATCCACCGACCAATATCTGGTCAAGATACCCAAAGCCAGATACTGTACAAGTTCAAAGGAGAAAGAAGGTTTGCTTTCCAGGGTCCCAGACTATGGAACGCTTTACCAACCAGCATTCGGTTGGAGGAAAACCACCTGAGCTTCAGAAGACAGAAAAAAACTCTGCTATTTTGATGACCAGAGAGACAGAAACAACGAGCGCCCAGAGGCGATTCAGTTCGCATGTGCCGCGCTATATACGTTTTTCATTCATTCATTCATTGTATGATTTATTCAGAAGGAAATAAGTTAAAAAGTAAAAAAGAACCCTCTAATAAAGAATCCAAGCATGAACTTCAAGAAGTAATATAATGTGTATAATTACCAAGGTGAGTGTCACAAATTGGTACTGGTAGTCAACCAAAAAACCACCGCAGCCGGGAGCAGGTGAATCCAAAGGGACACTATAAAGGGAGGAGAAAAGAAAAGGAGAAAAGCGCCTCTGGGTTATCTAGTAGGATTTTTAATGACAGGTAGGACGTATCTAACACTTACATGTAGTGTGATATCGACCGGAGATGAAATGCTGGCAGTCTAGGAGAGCAGGAAGGTCTCAGGCTTATGCAGGCTGTATTGAACGTCCAATCAATGGTTTCAGAAGCGCTGAGTATGTCACTGCAGAAGATGGACGTGCTGACAGGGGAGCGGCTGGTAAGGGAGAAGTTCATCAGGGTGTCAGCAATCCTAGGCTGAAAATAGGCTGGTGCAGAGCGGCGTCCAGGATCAAGGAGCTCCTTGATCCTGGACGCCGCTCTGCACCAGCCTATTTTCAGCCTAGGATTGCTGACACCCTGATGAACTTCTCCCTTACCAGCCGCTCCCCTGTCAGCACGTCCATCTTCTGCAGTGACATACTCAGCGCTTCTGAAACCATTGATTGGACGTTCAATACAGCCTGCATAAGCCTGAGACCTTCCTGCTCTCCTAGACTGCCAGCATTTCATCTCCGGTCGATATCACACTACATGTAAGTGTTAGATACGTCCTACCTGTCATTAAAAATCCTACTAGATAACCCAGAGGCGCTTTTCTCCTTTTCTTTTCTCTTTCATGTATTTGAGTCGACTTCACTCATGGAGAAGCAGCCCTGGTTATTTACTACAAATCATTTTCTATATGACTGCTATTTTATAGACATGGACATCTGAGCCTAATTTTATGGACATCACTGAACATTCGGAGCGCTGTATCTTTGTGTTTTTGTACTATAAAGGGAGGAGGAGGCCTATATATCATAATGAGACTGGTTGCAAACTAAGTGGAATTTAAACAGACAGTCAACAGGTACAAAGGAAACAAAAAATGTGTGAGATGAAGTGAAGAGCGGATGTGAGAAAGTAGTGCTGGCTGCAAACAGGGATATGAAGGGATGCCAATAAAAAAAACGTGAAAAAAAAAGGAAAAAAAAGGGAAAAAAATATATATTAATATTACTATTAATTTTATTTTTAACCACTTGCCTACTGTGCACCTACACCCCCTTCCTGTCCAGACAACATTTTAGCTTTGGGCACTGCGTCGATTTAACTGACAATTGCGCGGTCGTGCAATGTGGCTCCCAAACAAAATTGACGTCCCTTTCTGGAGTGTCCTCCCCCTTTTTCTCCCACACCCCCTTTTTTTTTTCTCTTTGTCCTATTCTCTCCACTATGGCTACTACAATGGTGACTCAACCATTACTGAATATATGTTCTTATAATGTCAAAGGTTTAAATATAGTGTCCAAGAGAGGGCAAATTCTATATCAAATGCATAACTATAAAGTTAATTTACTTTTCTTACAAGAAACCCACTTTCAGACTGATTCTCTTCCCACCAGACACTTTAATCGGTGGTTCCACAGTACTAATCCTGATCAAAAGGCTAAAGGAGTCTCCATTGCTTTCCATAAAACTCTACCTATTGATTTAATTGACTGTATAGCAGACCCCCAGGGAAGGTATGTTTTCGTCAAGTTTTCCCTGTGGGGAATAAAATTTACAGTGGCTAACATATATCTGCCTAATACTAATCAAAATCAAACAGCGATGAGATATCTGGAAACACTGTTTGGTTTCATGGAGGGGAGACTTATTATGGGGGGAGATTTCAATCTTCCAATGGACCCGCAGTTAGATACTTCCTCATCAAGAACTGCGGTCTCATTATCTAGGTTAAAGATGCTGAAGCGCATTCTTTATGACCATCATTTAATAGATGTCTGGAGGATATTGCATCCTAAATCAAGGGATTACACTTACTTTTCCATGGTCCACCAATCTTATAGTCAAATCGACAATTTTTTCGTGCACCATAATTGTCTTGATTGGTCACCAACATGTGATATTGGCACTATGGTTTGGTCAGACCATGCACCTCTTTTTTTGACATTTAAAATTCCTTCGGCTCCAATTAGAGAATGGACGTGGCATCTGAACGACGCTTTATTGGAAAATCTAGAATGCTCTACCTACATTAGGGAAACTATTTCAAACTTTTTGGCAGACCATGCCTTAGGCCGCGTACACACGATCAAATCTGTCTGCTGGAAACGGTCTGCTAGACCGTCCCAGCAGACAGATTCGATCGTGTGTACGGGCGAGCCGACGGATTTGGCCACCCGACAGATTTCAAAGCATGCTTTGAAATCTATCGGGTGGGAACCCGTCCGCCCGACATGTCTGCTGGTTAGTACACTTACCAGCAGACATGTCGTCTTGCACCGGCGCCGAATGGATTCGGCGCATGCGCGGAAGTGTTTTACTTCCTGGTGCGGTGACGTGGCGGCATCAACGTCACCGCCACGTCACCGACACGTCGGCGCGCCGTCTGCTGGCGGGGATTTTGGTTTGCTCGTGTGTACACGCGAGCAAACCAAAATCCAAACAGACAGATTTGTTCAAATCGGTCGGACAGACCGTTTTGAACAAATCTATTGCCTCGTGTGTACGAGGCCTTAGACTCTACTGCACTTCCCACTCAATGGGAGGCTCTGAAAGCAGTCTTGAGAGGGTCCTTTATCCAACTAGGTACCCGCATGAAGAAGAAGCGATTAGCAGCCATTACAACGGCAGTCCAAAAGCTTAGAACCTTAGAAACAGAACATAAGATCTCAAATACAACAGAAACATTACTGGAAGTAACCTCAGACATGTCTGCGCAATCTATATGAACCTTCGGCCCGCTCATATACGAGTAAATTGGCACTGTATCAGTACAAATCTAGTGATAAATGCGGGAAGTCGTTGGCTCGGGCTCTAAATCCACATTAGACCCCTACCTTTATTTCAAAGCTTCAGGGACCAAATGGAGAAATTATATCCTCACCTTCTTTAATCATGAAAACATTTAGTGATTTCTACCAGTCTTTATATAATATACCTCAATATCAATCCCTAAGCTCATAGACAGTGAAAGTATTCAGCGCTGGAAAAAACAGTAAAATAAACCTAACATATACAAGCCAGCACTAAGGATAAATTCAAAAAATATTCCCAGAGTACATAAAAAGTGAAAGAGTGCAGCGCAATATATTAAACTAAAAAGCAATAATAATCAAAAATTATATAATAAGTGTCCAAGTGATAAAATAGCAAAAAAGTCCATGTGAAAAAGCAATCCAAACTTCAACGTATATCCAGAAAGAGTGAAGGTGACGATAACACCACAAAGACTTCCACCACCGCATGCAAGATGGACTCTCACCTTAATACTTTGACCTGAGACAGGTCACAAAGCGTAGCAACAGTTGTCACAATACAGCCAATCCTCGGATAGGACAGTGGATCATGGAAAGCACCCACAGACAGGGCGCATAGGAACCATATAGGAAAGAACACACAGACAAGATCTAATGCTCTCCGTATGGAACCACTTTAATGCTATAGAAATAATATACAAATGGCCACTCACATTAAGAAGCACTCATGAGCCGAGTGTATGCTGTGTCAGTATCAAGTAAACGATGATGACGATCGGGGTAACGTCCTGCGTAGCTCCTCCCCTTGCGTACGTGTTACGTCTTGTGGGCGGGACTTCTTCAGCGTCAAGTAGAGGGAGTTTAATCCCTAAGCTCACCCGATACTGAAGAGGATGATGTGGCATCTTATATAGCAGATACTCCGTTACCTGCCCTGGATGAAGATACAGTAAAATAATTAGAAACCCAAATTACTGAGGAAGAGGTCGCTAAGGCTATCGCTAATACTCCGGTGGGTAAAAGTCCAGGCCCTGATGGCTTTATGCCTAAATTTTATAAGCATTTTGCTTCTCTTCTTACTCCTTTTCTTTTTTTTGTTTTCAAAATATGCTTTATTAACCACTTTAGCCCCAGACCATATTGCTGTCCAAAGACCAGAGCACTTTTTGTGATTCGGCACTGCGTCGCTTTAACTGACAATTGCGCGGTCATGCGACGTGGCTCCCAAACAAAATTGGTGTCCTTTTTTTCCCACAAATAGAGCTTTCTTTTGGTGGTATTTGATCATCTCTGCGGTTTTTATTTTTTGCGCTATAAACAAAAATAGAGCGACTGTTTTGAAAAAAATGCAATATTTTTTACATTTTGCTATAATAAATATCCCCAAAAAAGATTTAAAAAAATATTATTTTTCCTCAGTTTAGGCCGAAACGTATTCTTCTACATATTTTTCGTAAAAAAAAATCGCAATTAGCGTTTATTGATTGGTTTGCGCAAAATTTATAGCGTTTACAAAAAAGGGGGTAGTTTTAAGGCATTTTTATTAATATTTTTTTTTTACTAGTAATGGCGACGATCAGCGTTTTTTTTCGGTACTGCGATATTATGGCGGACACATTGGACACTTTTGACACATTTTTGGGACCATTGGCATTTTTATAGCGATCAATGCTATAAAAATGCATTGGATTACTATAAAAATGCCATTGGCAGTGAAGGGGTTAACACTAGGGGGCGGGAAAGGGGTTAAGTGTGTTCCTATTTGTGTTCTTACTGTGTGGGGGGGGGTGGACTCACTAGGGGGAATCATTGATCTTCCGTTCATACATTGTATGAACGGAAGATCAGCGTTTCCCCCGCTGACAGGAACGAGAGCTGTGTGTTACACGCACAGCTCTCGTTCCCCGCTCTGTAACGAACGAGCGCGCGTGCCCGGCGGCGATCGCGCCCGCCGGGCACGCGCGCGGGACTCGGGGGCGAGCGGGGGGCGTGCGCGGGCCGCCGGCGGCACGCACGCGCCCCCTAGTGGCCGCGAAAGTCCCGACGTAGAGCTACGGGCTCTCGCGCAGGAGTGCCGACCTGCCGCCGTATAACTGCGGCGGCTGGTCGGCAAGTGGTTAAAGAAAACATGAACAAAACACCCAGTGTAATGGGTAGTAAAGGACAACATCAGATATGAAAACAACTATTGACCATGCAGGGTGAATACAAAACATCAGTGTATAATAATATAGACTCAGCATGTAGCTCAAACCCAGAGTCCTGGGAGGACGTCATACAGTGAGTAAATAAGGTGATTACATCAGTTAACCAATGAAGAATACGTGCTGCATGAAAAAAGAGAAGAAACAAACAAAAAACATATAAAAGAAAAACACAAAAAGAAAAACCAAATCAAAAATAAGGTTAAGGTCAGTTAACCTGGGAGTCTATATAGAAACCATGGGTTCCACTTAGCATCAAAAGTCGGGATCGAATCATGTAAAGTATGAAATATTTTTTCTGAAAGCATCATCTGATCTAATCGAGTAATTACCGGTGGAAAGGGGACCGACTGCTTTTTCCAATGTAGGGCTATAGCCCAGTGAACTGCAAGACATACGGAGTGTATCAACTTCATAAGGTGCTTAGAGATATCAGGCAGGGATTGGAAAAGAAGGCAATGCCTAAAAGACAGGGTAACATGTTCTCCTGCCAACCCATCAATCATCTCCAGTGCTGCCCTCCAGGTAGGACGCAACAACTCACACTCCCAGAATAGATGGAAAAAGGAACCTTGTTGCCGGCAACCTCTGAAGCAGGTAGGGGAGGACTGGGGGAATATTTTACTAAGTCTGAGAGGTGTGTAGTACCACCTTGTGAGCAGCTTATTTGCCGTTTCTCTAACTGTAAGTAATTTGGTGCACTTACGCATGTTTTGCCAACCTTCAGCCCAGTCAAAGTCATCATCATTCAAGCAAAGTTCTCGCTGCCAGTCCTGCCTGTATTTCAGCAGAGCGGGTTCGGATTCTGAATCCAGTAATCTGTAGACCCCAGATATGAGACCTTTTTGTCTAGGAGCTGAGTAACAGATATCCTCAAAAGTGGAGCTTAAGCCCGTCATCAGAAAAGAATAGTGTCTCTGGAAAAAGTGCCTAATCTGCAGGAAATGGTAAAATTCACTAGTCGGCAGGGGGTGCAGTGATTGTAAATGGGAAAACGTGACAAATGTGGAGTTCACCAGGAAGTGCTCCAACTTTGTTAGGCCACAGTCCCACCAGACTCCAAAGGAGTCTGGGTGATCAAAGGCTGAAGGGAATGTGGGATCCCCAAAGAAAGAGGCACCGCGACGGGTCTTTGAGACCAGTTTAAATGTATTCTTATAGTACCCCCAGAGTTTCAAACTCCCCTCCACAATCACATTCTTAGATCGCAAGCCTGGCCACGACCCACCAGAGGCCCACAGCAACCCCGGGAGATAAAAGGGGGAGATCGAGTCTTTCTCAAACCTGACCCATGGGACCTTAGAGTTGGCTATGTTCCATTGAGCCTGCTGTGTGAACCTACTGGCCAGATAGTAAAGCAAAATCTGGGGAACTCCCAGACCCCCCTGGTTCGCTGGACGATATAAAATATCTTTGGAAAACCTTGGGGGCCTATTTTGCCATATAAACCTATTAAGTTGAGATTGGAAGTCTAACAGAAAGGACTTGGAAAGTCTAAGGCCTCGTACACACGAGGCAATCTATCTGTTCAAATCGGTCGGACCGACCGATTTGAACATATCTGTCTGTTTGGATTTTGGTTTGCTCGCGTGTACACACGAGCAAACCAAAATCCCCGCCAGCAGACAGCGCGCTGACGTGGCGGTGACGTGGCGGTGACGGTGGCGGTGCCTGGCGCCACCAGGAAGTAAAACACTTCCGCGCATGCGTCGAAACCATTCGGCGAGTGTGTGAGAAGACATGTCTGCTGGTTAGCGTACTAACCAGCAGACATGTCGGGCGGACGGGTTCCCAGCCGACAGATTGGTAAGCATGCTTTCCAATCTGTCGGGTGGCCAAATCCATCTGCTCGCCCGTACACACGATCGAATCTGTCTGCTGGGACGGTCTAGCAAACCGTTTCCAGCAGACAGATTTGATCGTGTGTACGAGGCCTAACAGGGAGGGAGCGAAACAGGTAAAGGAGTTTGGGGAGAATTGTCATTTTAAGGGCCTGTAATCCTACCAAGAAAGGCAATGTGTAGAGGGGCCCAGAGCTTTAACAGCCGCCTAAGCTTGGATAGCATTTTGGGGTAGTTAGCATTAAACAGTTTGCGGTAATCTCCGGTCAGGTCAATGCCCAGATATGGAAGGGAATCAACAGCCCACGAGAACGAAAAGGATTGTTTCAGGTGTTTCAACTCCCCGGGCGAAAATCCGACCGGGAGGGCCACCGATTTTGAAACACTGACTGAAAGACCCGAAATCACCGCAAAGGAGCACAAAGTGGACAGCAGGGGGGGCAAAGTAAGCAAGGGGTCTGTGAGAAACATCAAAACATCGTCTGCATACATTCAGAATTAATAAGTGGATGTGCCCTTGGTATAGCCCCTCCCTAAACTAAAAAACTCTGAGCTGCACCCTGGGATTCGGACTTGAGTCTTGGGGTTTTGATACAGAGCCTGGAACGCGTGGAAAAATTCCCCCTGGAGGCCCATCCGGGGGAAAAAAGTAGATAGATAATTCCAGGAGACACTGTCGAATGCCTTATGAATGTCTAGACCTAATAAAAAAAGTTTACGCGAAAAAAGATTGGCATCCTGGATAATGTTTGTTGCTAAACGTATGTTGTCCGTGATAAGCCTGTGGGGGATGAAGCCCGACTGGTATGGGGAAATAAGAGAGGAGATCACTCCAGCAAGCCTATCAGCCATGATCCTAGAAAAGATTTTCAGGTCATCATAAATGAGCAACATTTCTTCGGGGAAATAACCACCCTGCAACACAATTAAACAGTTGAACTAATCTAGTGGAAAGGGGTTCGGCAAATTTTTTATATTAAATCGACGAAAACCCGTCGGGATCCAGGGCAGAACCCGTCTTCAGTGATTTAATGACCCCCAAAACCTCCGCAAGTGTGATAGGTGCATTCAATTTCTCACGTTGTGAAGAAGCGAGGGAGGGGATAGGAAGGGCTTGGAACCAGGAATCATTCTGCACAGAAGGCTCCGAGGGCCTAGCCGCAAGCAGGGAGGAATAAAAATGTTTAAAATGTTGGAGCACCTCCTGTGGGAGAGAGGAGGTTCGACCAGGACCCACCTCTAGCCTATACACATGTGGGGGACGTGTGAGCTGATTCAATTTCCTCGCAAACATGGACGAGGCTGTGTTTCCATGAAGCAGGAACCGCGCCCTCGACCACCTCAAAGCTTTCTCCACTCTACCCGAGAGCAAGGTGTCAAGCTCCAAACGTTTCTGGTCAATCAGTTGCCTGGTCGACTCTAAGTGTAGGGAATCAGTTCTTTTATAAAGAAGGTCCAACTCTGCAGAGAGGGATACAATTCTTTGCCTGTTTAGTTTATTACGGGTCGAGGCAATGCCAATAAGCTTACCCCGGATCACTGCCTTGTGAGCAGTCCAGACTGTGGAGAATGGGGTACCGGGAATGGTGTTAAGCATGAAATATTCTATTATGGCATTCGCCACCTCCGACTCAACCACTGTGTCCGAGAGGAGCGCCTCATTCAGCCTCCAGGTAAAAGGTGCCGGAGCTAAGACGATGAAGTTCATGGTGAAGGAAACCACCTGGTGGTCCGACCAGACACATGGGTGTATTGTGGAGGACGAGGAGTTGGCCAAAAGCACTGGAGAGGCATATATATAATCCAATCTAGCCGAGCTGTTGTGAGGATGAGAATAAAAGGTAAACTCCCTGACACCTACATTATGGGCCCTCCACGAGTCCACCAATTGGTGGTCTAGTAGGCACCTAGCCAAGGTCTTGGGGAAGGCTCTAGCAGTTGTAGCTGAAGTACATCTATCCAGGGTAGCATTAGCAACCAAGTTAAAATCCCCTCCAACTATCATATGTGGGGATCCATATTTAGACAGAAGGGCAAAAAAGGAGGTAAAGAAAGAAACAGGGGCATCGTTAGGGGCATAGACACTGGCAATCGTCAATTCTTTGTTGTTCACCAGTCCTCTAATAATGACATATCTACTTTCTGAATCTTTAACAACCTGTTTGACCTCCATGGGAAAGGAGGAATGTAAGAAAATGGCAGCGCCCCTACATTTAGAGGAATCGAGTGAATAAAATGCCTGAGGGAACTGTCTGTGGAAAAATTTGGGGTGGGAGGATTGAGCAAAATGGGTCTCCTAAATGAGGAGAATCTTAGCACCAAGCCATTTGTACATGTCAAAGGCCTTACGCCGCTTAACCGGGGAGTTGAAGCCCTTCATATTATGTGAAATACATGTAATAGGCATGAGGGAAGAAGAATTTCGCTATAGGCTGTATAAATAGTTGAGGGTCCAATGTCATGCAAAGGGCCCAAACAGCACAAATACCTGTCCGGGGCACTGCCATAAGCTTAGGCCTGACGGCGACCACATATAACACAGGCAAACCAAACAGAATAGACAGTAGCATAGTAAAAGCCCATCTACGGTTACAGGTATGGAACTTCCAACTGAAGCAAAACTGACCTGAAAAAAAAAAGCAAGATACAGAAAAAAACAGACAAAATTAATAAAGAAAAATGGCAAAAAAAGTCCAAAAATCACAGTAAAGAACATAGGAATTGGATCAGGTAGATAAGATCTCAACCTGATAACTAGAGTTCCAAAAAAAGAATGAGACAACTAGGTCTCAAACCCAGCAGATCCAAGCAAGCAGGCACAAAGTACAGTCACTTGTCTGGTGAAACTAAGGCAACCAATTTAGCCGGGTGGGGAGGACATGCTACGGCTCCGTGGGACCAACACCAGAGGAAGAGCCATTGCGGTTAAAAAAGAAAAAAGAGAACCACAAAAAGGATATTCAAAACAGATAAAAAAATGATAAGTACTTTCCAAAATGTAGTAGCCGTCGAAAATGAGCCTGACAGGGGCCGCATCGAAGGTTGCAGGCAAGACTAGTTGTTATTGCCGTCTCCAACATCATATCGAATCCTCCGTCTGTCCCTGCGGGGAGGAGGAGTCTGCCAAATCAGAACAGGTCTGGGTGTTGAAGGAGGGCGGCGAATCGCATTTGCATCCATAAGCCTCAATTTCACGAGGATCTCCTGACCCTCCAGAAGATTCGTCGCTACATACGTCGTGCCATTATGAGGAATCGTCAGCTTGAAGGGGAATCCCCATTTGTATCGAATCCGAGCTGATTGGAGAATCGATGTGACCTCTTTCATGCCTCTGCGCCTATCCAGGGTGGCAGGTGATAGATCCGGGTAAATCTAAACAACATGGTCATCCAGCTTGATTCGCTGTTGAAGGCGGGCTGCTCTCAGGATCTCCTCTTTGATAAGGAAATCCTTCATACAGAGGACTATATCCCTCGGGGGCTTGTCAGGGGGGGCTTTGGTCTAAGTGCCCTGTGGATACGGTCACATTTAAATGCAGCAGAATCACAGTTCGGGAGCAGGGACTTAAAGAGCCTAAAAACTGTGGGGATAAGCTCGGTCTCAGTTTTTGGGATGCCGCGCAGGCGCAGATTATGGCACCTGTTTCTGTTGTCAAGGTCCTCAATTTGGGATTGCATCTGGATAAATGCTAAAGACAACGCATCGTATTCTCTGCTCAGATCCCCAGCTCATCATGTTTCGTTTCCAGGAGATCGGTTCTCAAACCGAGGGCTGCGATCTACTGCGATAGGGTGTGGGACGTCTTATGTAGTTCCGTCTGGAACTTAGTGGTCAGCTTCTCGTACAATGATTCCAGGCTGGCATCAAGATCAGCTTTGGAGAGCCCGGATTGGTACTCACGAGAGGGTGTCTGCTGCCAAGCTGAGGTCAGATGTGGCGATGCGGCCTGCAACGGCGGGCCTGGCTCGTCCGCGGCGCCATCTTGTGACATGCTTCTCTGCTCCCGTGCACGGAGGAGATAGTGTGTAAGAGAGTGTTGAGCCAGTGTTGAGCCGGGCCCTGGGTCTTCTTCCTTTTCGACGGCATGCACTACTCAAATGCGGTTCGAGGGGTGCTAAAATAAGTTGAAAACTCGCTGTTAATGACCCTCTATTAGCGATAGAGGTCCCTGGTGGAGCGGAGCTACAGCCTCAGGCGTCCATTACGCTCAGCGCCGCGCATGCGCCCCCTTTCTTACTCCTTTTCTGACCTAGGTATTTAATTCTATAGCAAATGGGTCAACATTTCCCATACAAACAATGGAAGCACATATCTCACTCATCCCAAAACCAGATAAAGATCTTACGTTATGTGCAAACTATAGACCTATATCTCTAATAGGGGTCGATATTAAAATCTTCTCCAAGATCTTAGCTAGTCGCCTACAACCATTATTGCCTCAATTAATACATCTAGACCAGGCTGGCTTGGTCAGCGGTCGAGAGGCTAGAGATAACGTGCTTAAAGCCCTTCTATTGACAGACTACGCCCGTACTCAAGATATTCCTCTATGCCTGCTAACGGTTGATGCCGAAAAGGCGTTTGACCACGTTAGCTGGAAGTTTCTACGACTGTCCCTTCAACAGTTAGGCATAGGTCCCCATATGATAGCACGGATTATGTCATTATACTTATCACCATCAGCTAGAATTAGGGTGAATGGATCCTTATCTCCTGTTTTTTCAATTTTTAATGGAACACGTCAGGGTTGTCCCTTATAACCCTTGTTATATGTCAGTACGATGGAAAATCTGGCAAATGCATTGCGACAAAATGAAAACATAATGGGTATTCAGGTTGGCCCTTTACATACAAAATTGTCTCTTTTTGCAGATGACTTGCTCTTATTTGTAACAAAACCAGACACTTCCTTTCCCTCTATACTCATAGAATTCCAGAGATTTAGCAAGGTGAGCAATTTTAAAGTTAATTACAATAAATCAGAACTTCTTAACATATCTTTGTCGCAAACAAATGTGAAGCAAATAAATATCAAAGAACTTTTCTTTTAGGACCTGCTCTGAGTCGATACGATACCTAGGGATCAATATCCCAGCCTCAACATCACAATTATACTCTCTAAATTGTCTCCCGATGCTTCATAAAATCCAAACAACTTTGACATCCTATGCATTTAAGAGACTTTCATGGTTTGGTGGAATTAACACCCTTAAGATGGATATACTCCCTCGTCTTTTATACTTATTTCAAACAATCCTAATTTATCTCCCGGTCACATACTTTTGTAAAATCCATTGGCTATTTTCTATGTTTATATGGAACTCAACCCAGTCTAGAATTAGCTTTGGGACATTATCCCTACCAAAAAATAAAGGAGGGGTAGGGGTACCAGATGTCTTTACTACCATAAAACTATTCTAACACGCATTACTGATTGGTTTCACCATTCTTCAACTAAGTTATGGGTACAACTGGAAGGTCACATAAACCCTATAGATCTTTGTGCCCTCCCCTGGACCTCGCCTATTTTACGAAAGGGCCTCTCAATTCCAGCAGATCTCACTAGGCAAACACTACTTATATGGAATCTTATGATACCCATATATAAGATATCAAAACAATTAAGCCCCATGACTCCCTTTTTTGGGATGCCAGATTTTTTTCCAGCCTTACACTCAAATACGTTTGGCCCCTGGTATAAACAAGAGCATAGAAGAATTGCTCAAGTCCTCCAGTCAGATTCTTTCTTAATGGTAGACTGCTCATCTACAACGATCAATCATAACCCTGCACAATGGCTACAGAGACATAAAGCTTTAAGTTACATACGATCGATCCCATCAAAACAAGATATCTGTGCTAAACCAACTACATTTGAATCTCTGCTCCTGCAAGAAGAACCAATACCACATTCGATCTCCATACTATATTCTAACCTTCTACTATCAGTCCATTCAGATCTTCCCCCGTATACACAGAAATGGGAAAAAGAGCTCCAAGAGACCGTAACTTTAACAGATTGGCAAAAAAGCTTTATTTTGACCCATAAAATGTCAATAGCTACAAGAACACAAGAGAAGGCATATAAACTGATGAGCAGATGGTACAGGTGCCCCTCCAATATCCATCAAATGAATCAGGATATACCTGATATTTTGCTGGCGCTGTCATGAGTCAAAGGAAAATATGATCCATATCTGGTGGGAGTGTACCCCAGTGAAAAGGTTCTGGAAACATATTTTTGACTTATATAGCAAACTAGTGGATATAAATATCCACGCATCACCCAGAGTGGCTCTCTTAACCATGATTCCGGGGTCTGTAAAGAAAGCAAAGGAGGATGTGCTTGGACACTTCCTCGCTGCGGCTAGAGTAGTTATCCCACGACATTGGAAATCAACGACAGTACCTTCCCTGGGGGAATGGGCAATTGAAATGGACTATACTAGAGATTTGGAAGGTCTGTTGGCACGGGAAGTGGGAAGAGAAGACCAGTTCCCCCGAACTTGGTCAGTTTGGTCCAAGTTTAGACAGTCTGCAGAGTTTCTACCATGGGTTAAAGGGAGTCCTACCATTGTTTAGCTATGATGGTGCGATTTTAAGCCATGTAATATTTCCACCTTCCCTTTTCTTTTCTTTTTTCTTTCTTTTTTTTTCTCTCCCTTTTCTTTATTTTTTTATTTATTTTTTATTTCTCTTATGTTGGTATGATGAAGATTTGCATAGAAGATATGTAAGAACTCATAATGTACGCTACTAATATTTGTAGATTGTCTACAATGATATATATCTGATGTGTATAAGGTAAAACCCCTGTAATACTTTCTATAAAATAATAATAAAATAATATTATAATATTAATATTAATAAAAAAAAAATTACGTCCTTTTTTCCCCCCACAAATAGAGCTTTCTTTTGGTGGTATTTGATCGCCCGTGTGGTTTTTATTTTTTGCGCTAAAAGAGCGACAATTTTGAAAAAAGACACAATATTTTTTGGTTTTTGCTATAATAAATATCACATTTAAAAAAAAAAAAAAACATGTTTTAGCTCAGTTAAGGCCGATACGTATTTTTCTACATATTTTTGGTAAAAAAAAAAAAATCGCAATAACCGTATAGTGACTGGTTTGCGCAAAAATTATATTGCCTACAAAATAGGGGACATAATTATGATTTATTTTTTTATTTATTTACGGCGATCTGCGTTTTTTTTCGGGACTGGGACATTATAGCGGACACATCGGACACTTTTGACACATTTTTGGGACCATTTACATTTATACAGTGAACAATGCTATAAAAATGCATTGATTACTGTATAAATGTAACTGGCAGAGCTCCACGTCCCAGCTCAATTGTAGGCAATCGCGTGTGCCCGGCGGCAATCGCGGTCGCCAGGCACACGCACGGTGTTCTAAGTGACAAGACGGGTGCACGCGTGCGCTCCTAGCTGCTTAAAGTGACAGGACTACATATGACGTCCTGTCAGGAACATATTGTATCCCGCCCGCCGTCATTTGACGGTGGGCGGGTATCAAGTGGTTAAATAAAAAACAAAATATAAAAAATGGGATGAAAAATGGATATGGATGTGAAAATGGTGAAAGAATGAGTGAATGAAAAAGGTTGTGATTGCTTGGGAGACCAAAAATGTCAAAATGTGAGGAAGAGATGTGAGAAATGTAGGATGTGGGGTGTGGCTGGAATGAATATATAATGGACAACGTGCTGCTCGGGAGTATACTAGTGAGAAGTGAGAAATAACCAAAATATGGAATGGAGCATGTGATGGTGGATGTAGTGATGAAGTAGTGTGGAAGTGAGAAAAAAAGGTGAGGGGACTAGAAATGGAAGAAAGAAGAAGACAAGTTATTATCTGGACTGCCTGAGTAATAGAAGTGTACCACTTAGCAATGACGTGTAAAATATTTTGCTTGAGGATCCCTCTAGATGAGTGTAAGATAGACTATATTGTTTATTCTAGGGATCTTCAAAAGGATACATATATACCTTCACATAGGTACAAATAAATACATGAGACTATATATAGGGAGCATACTGAAACATTAAATGATTAGAGATTAGTCAATTTTGGGTATAGACAGTATAGATGCGTCAAGTCGACGCATGCTCGGAAGCATTGAACTTAATTTTTCTCAGCACCTCGTTGTGCTTTACGTCACCACGTTCTGACACAATCGTTTTTTTAACTGATGGTGTGTAGGCAAGACTGATGAAAGTCAGCTTTATTGGATATCTGATGAAAAAATCCATCAGACCGTTTTCATCGGATGAACCGATCGTGTGTACAGGGCGTTATTGTTTCATTTTAAGCATTATTAAATCACTGCTCCTGAAAAAACTGAAGTTTTTGAAACTTTTTTTTGCATTGATACATGTCCCCTGGAGCAAGACCCAGGTCCCCAAACACTTTTTAGGACAAAAACTTGCATATTAGCCTTTAAAAGTAGCACTTTAGATTTCAAACATTCGAGTCCCATAGACTTTAACAGGGTTCTAAATTTTACACAAACTTTTGGTCTGTTCGCAGGTTCTGGTGTGAACTGAACGGGGGGATGTTCGGTTCATCCCTAAACTTTATGTAGCACAACATTTTTTTTTTTCAGATCCACAAAGAGTTCTTTGCCACGAGGTGTCACGTTGAACCTCCAGGGACCAGCATGAAAGAGTGGGAGCGATAGCACAAAATGTCACTTCTTTCTGTGTGCTACAAAATTTAACACACCTGCTCCCCATTCACACCGGAGACCTTGTAACCATGGGCGTCCACTCAATAGGGCAAAGGGGGGCAATTGATCCCCCCCTGGAAAAATCGAGAAGGTGTTGAAGAGTCTTGCGGCTGTGGGCTGTCTGAGCAGTCCTGGGCCGGATGTCACACAGACACAGCAAGCAGAGTGAAGCTGCCTTCCCCTCCAGTGTTTATGTGTACACAGAGGGAAGGATCCTGCTGTGCCCATGCCGTGCTGATGGCTGATCTGAGGTACTAAATATGATGGTGGAGGGGGGTCAGTCTGTGCTGAAGGGGGGGTCTGTGCTGAATGGGGGGTGTGCTGAAGGGGGGTCCATCTGTGCTGAATGGAGGGGTTTGTGCAGAATGGGGGGTCTGTGCATTCTCTATGCTATATTTATATGGGCATGGAGTGAAGCTTAATTATCTCAAGAGCAATTTCACACTGCCAGCTGGCCGCATTATCGGTAAAGCACCGCTTTACCATTATTTTAGCTGTGCTATTTGGCTGCTAGCAGGGTGCTTTTAATCCCTGCTAGCGTTTGAAGAAAGTGTTAAATGCGACTGTGTATCACCGCTGCGGAAGCGCCCCCCCCCCCCCCTGAAAAAATTTCAGCGGACGCTAATGCTTGTAACATTAACGAGTCACATGACATGGACATTTTCCCTTATGGGTGCACTCACTTTTGTTTCCTGGCGGTTTAGACATTAATGACTGTTAAGTTATTCTGAGGGGATGGTAAACTTACACTGTTATACAAGCTGTACACTCACTACTTTACATTGTAGTAAAGTGTAATTTCTTCAGGTGTTGTCAGATACTGCAGGTATCTACACCAAGAAACTGGGACCAGACCATATGAATATATCTTTTCCTTGTCAATATATCTTTATTGAGGTGATAAAGAAATGTACAATTCAATAAAATAAAATAAGTTAATTACAGACACAGAATAATTTCTTGGTTTACATAAGTGGTAAGTTCACAACAGGTGAGTCTGGTGGCTTCAATGGACATATTAATAGTCAGGGCTTTTTTTCAGGGGGAACTTGGGGGAACTCAGTTCCACCACCTCTGGCTCAGATCCTTTGGTGCCTGCTCACCACAATCACATGTAAACACAGAAGTTTGGTTTCTGTGTTTACAAGTGACAGCTCTGCACTCTGTGTGTAACCCCCTGAACTCTGCACTCTGTATGTAATGCAATCCTGGAATGTAATGCCCTTTTAAGACCCTCCTACTGTTTGTAAAATCTAAACAGGGTCGTGGTTGAGTTCCTGCACCTATTTTCTGAGATAAAAAGCTCTGTTAATAGTACAGATAAGGTTATAACTAAGAGACCAATTTTCTGGAGTTCATTTTAAGATGCATTGTTTCTTCCAACCAGCCCAGATGGTTTTAGGGCTGTGGTTTAGGCAAGAGTCCTGATGCGTCAACGTAAGTGTTTCAACCAAAATCAACCTTATAACAATGCTAAGAACATAAAATAAATAAATATTGCGCATACCCAATAAACCATAACAAGTGACAGCTGCGACTCAAAAATGTTATACAACATAAAACAATAATATAGAAAGAGTAGGAATCGCGCTAATCGTGAATATATATCCAATAAAGGGCACAGTGCGTGCTGTGGTTATTAAAACAAATTAAGTGAATAGCCTGTGAACGCATACAATCAATCAATTATAATGAATACCACACAAATGTGGATACAGATATGAGCCCACCAAAAAAATGTATACTGTTAGGTGACTATATAAAGAAAACCGCCACAATATAGGTGTGGTTAAAGTGAAAAAAACATCAAACTAATAAAGCCACACAAGTAATAAATTAGGTAAACTAAAAAAATAGACTCCACCTGATGGACAGGGAGAAAAAAAATAAATACAAAGTCTATGATGTGTTAAAAAATAGCCAGTGTGATGAAAAAATCAGATGAAAATGTAACGTCTCTGTCTTCTTAACCTGTATGTACCCAGAAGAGGAAGGAAGTCTCAAGCTGATGTAGATATGTCAATCACCTGGATATCAATCACGAATGAACTTGCACAGATTTAAAACCGCAGGATCTCAGCGCCATAAAAACAAAGACAAAAACAAAAAAGACTCGCATAGTGTAAAACCTTATGGAAAACTGAAAGGGCTACACCCGTGTGGGACAGTCTTGCGACCAGGGGAGGGAATAGTGCGGACCCACCACCTCTGCACACACTGACCCTTACCAGATCTGGACCCCACAGGGTAGTAACAGGCACTCAGAGAAGGGATCGTGATTCAGCAGCCATAGGACATCAACCGATGACAGAGTTGGTGATACCATGTAATATAAAACCGCACATAGTGTAAAATCAAATGGTATTTAATATAAAAAAAATTAAAGGTTGCACTTACAAAGATAAAAATCAGTAGGGCATGTAAAAAGCAAAGTGCCGGCCGGCTGGATGGTACGCGTGCGTCCTTCCGTCTGGATGTGGTGACGTGGGAACGTCTCCTCCCAACGTTTCGTCTTCGTAAGACTTGGTCACGGGATAAGGACGACGCCCCACGTCACCACAATAGTACCCGTAGTGGGCGGAGTCAGTCAAAGAGCGGCCCCATCGTCGCCATTTTGGATATGGGCTATAGTAAGGGAAAGGGGTGTAAACCCACTCATCTCCTATATATCAATGGAGCCATACGAGGGATCGAGTGAGAACAGACTAAAAAGGTCATAATATAGGTAAACTGGGATACTAAGTGTACCATGGAGGATGAATCGCACCAGGTGCATAACTATACCCACAGTGTTTGAGATAGAAAATAGACTGGTAGTCATAAAGGCTGTCTCTCCAACTTAAACCAAGCCTTTAATGTTATAGTCTATGCGGAACTCTAATCAAGATGGATAATATTAATTATACCTCAGACAGGAGGCTCATATCTTATGCATTAATCTTTCTTTATTAATGCTCACAGCAGAAACAAAACTGATCAGTATTCAAGCTTTTCTAAAAATAACATGAAACAGAAAAGCTGGAACTTGAAAACTAGAAAGAAACTACGTTTCCCAGCAGTCCTTGGGTCTGTGACTCCTCCCTCTGGCCTCTGCATATAAGGACTGCTCCTCCCCTTCCTATTCCTCTTTCTTTCTGCTCACAGGAGAGATAAGTATTGCACTGCTGCTAGTTATCTGTGAGGTGTTTTACTTTTACTTGTACAAAACCTGTGTAACCTTATTATAACTTATTATTATTATAACCTAGTGCTTATTACTGAACATTGTTCGTTTATACACCGCTAGGCATGTGCATTTCGTTTCGTTCCGAATCGAAATTCGGACGAATTTTCCATTATTCGGACATTCGGATGCATACGAATTTCCGAATTGCTATAATAACGAAAAATTTCGACCGTTTTCGGAATTCGTTCATTTTCGACCGAATTTCGAAAAAAAAAAATTTGGTCGAAATCGAAATTTTTTTTTCGAATTCCGAATCGAATACCCGCGGACTACATTCGATCGGAATTCGAAAAAAAAAAAAAAAAAAAAAAAAAATATTTCGAATTTAATTCGAAAAAAATTCTATTAGAAAAGAGACTATTTGTTTTCTAATCTGGTTGAAATATTTTCGATTTCGACCGATTTTTTCGAAATTCGGTCGAAAACGAACGAATTCGAAAAACGGTCGAAATATTTTCGATTTCGACCATATTTTTCGAAATTCGGTCGAAAACGAACGAATTCCGAAAACGAACGAACCTTCAACACATGTAACGAACCTAACTTAACGAAATTTATTAAATGACGAAACAAATTTTTCACTTTTGAAACGAAACGAAACGAAACAAATTTTTCACTTTTGCACATGCCTATACACCGCTCGTTCGCCTTGTCGCATTTCACCTCCTCCCCTCTGCCGTTGGGAGGGGCGGGATCACACTGCGCTCGGCGCCCATTTCACCTCCCTCCCCTCTGCTCGGTGAGGAGGGGCGGGATCACGTTCCTCCCGCACGCGCGATTGGTCCACGATGACCAATAAGCTCGCAGCCTGGTCTCCTCTCGAGCTTATTGAGATTTCGCCCAGGAGACGGTTTTCTTCCCTTCTTCCCGCGCACCGCACGGCAGTGCGGACGGAGCTGAGGAGGTGACAGGAGCGGTTGCTGGGCTACTAATAATACTTAACATCTAACAGGTGTAGTACACCTCTCTCTGGCAGGCCCCCTCCTTCCCATAGGTCAGGATCTGAGGTGGTGATTTATCATCACCCAGTTACTTAGCATTCTATAACTGCACTGCCAGAAGGCAATGTCTGAGGACCGCTCTGTCCCCTTGAAGGGACCTGAAGTGCCTCTGGAGCCATCATGCATGCTTAACGCTGCACAGATTCAGGACCTGGTAGCCAGGTCTGTGCAAGCTGCCACGGCAGTCGTGGCGTTACCCTCGGGTTCACAACAAACCCCCAGGGTTGCCCCACCGTAATTGAAGAACCTCTAGTAAAAAGAGGGAAATCCTCCCAAAAGAGGAAGCATTTGGCTCATATCGAGGACTCCCCGGCAGGGGAAGCAAACAATGTGCACAAGGCTTGCCACCCCACGCACCCACCGGACCCCTTTCAACCCCTGAGCCTCAGGGAGTCATGCATGAGGCGTACATCCGCCAGGCGGAACAAACCGGACTCCTACGTACTCGACTCAGACGATATTTCGTCTGACGAGTCCTCAGAAGCCGGATTCTCGGGGTCCGAGTACGATGACAATGATGATATGGGTGCTGGGTCAATGGCGATCCCACACGACGCCAAACCTGATATTCAGGGCAATACAATCACAGACGCTCTGGGAGAACCTCTCTTCCATCCAGATGCCATATCTCACCCGCGGTCGGGAGATTGGGCTCCCCTGCCCCACGTGTCCCAATACGTGGAACTCTGGACCCGCAGATCGCTGGATAGAGCTAACCGAAATAAATTGCGGGCGGAATGCCCACGCCCTTGCCTACCCAGTAAGGTGGCATGTACACCAGACATTGATCCCGTCTTATCTAAGTACCTGGCCAAATCAGGGAAATTCCCCAAGAAGGGGATAGATCGCTCATTCAGGAGCATCCAGGACCGGGTCCTCGACATGTTGGGCCCACTGACAAAAATCCTTAACTTGTCTGAGCAAACAGCTGCCTCAGCACAAGAGGTTGATGTGCAACAACTTCGGGGGTGGGCCCAGAGGGCCATATGCCTTTTAGGTAACGCCAACACGGCATGCTCCACGGAGCGCAGACGCTCCATCCTCATGCGCCTGGATCCACAACTGGCCCACCTGGCGGAGACCGAACCGGGACCTTCTGCTGAAGGCCTACTATTTGGGGACTCCCTTGTTAGGGACATTAACAAATTCGTGGGACTATTCAATAGTCTCGACAAAGCTCAATCGTCCCTCAAAAGGGCAGGCAACCAAAAGGTTTTTGCTAGGGCCGGCAGAGGTAGGGGCCGCTCTGCCGGCCGAGCTGGTTACTCCAGACCATTTAATAGGGCTCCCGCCCAGCAACATTACGCTCAGACTCCTGCCTCCTATACCACGTGGCACAACCCGCACCGTTCTTTCCACCACGTGGCAGACCATGGAGAGGACGTGGGAGCAGAGGTGACCCCAGATCCCGTCCATACTCCGGTAAGTCCTCTTCTGACTCCAAGTTTTTCCACCCCTGTAGGGGGAAGACTACGGTTTTTTATCCACGCCTGGTCTGCGATTACGGCAGACGCATGGGTGATAAACACAGTCACAGGGTTCCAGATAGAACTGTTGTCCTGCCCTCAACTGGGCATTATTCCTCCCCCCATTCGTTTCACTGCTCAGAACATTGCACTCATAGACAACGAGTTGGGAGAACTGATTTCCAAACAAGCAGTGCTCGAGGTAGACCCTCTCTCCCTGGGGTTCATAAGCAGTCTTTTTATAGTCAAAAAGAAGGGGGGAGGTTACCGCCCCGTGATAAATCTCCGGGCCCTGAATCAAAACGTCACATACCGTCACTTCAAGATGGAGGGTATCCATTGCCTCCGAGACCTCCTCCACCCGGGGATTGGCTGGCAAAGGTGGACTTAAAAGATGCATATCTCACAGTCCCCGTACATCCGGAGTCACAACACCTACTCCGATTCAAATGGTGGGATCGCACGTGGCAGTTTACATGCCTACCGTTCGGGCTGTCATCGGCCCCATGGTGCTTCACCAAACTACTCAAGCCCGTGGTAGCCGCGTTGCGGAGCAGGGGCGTTCGTCTGATTATTTACCTAGACGATATCCTTATCATTGCGAACTCAAAATCTCAGGCTCAGACCCACGTAGGCTGGACCGTACGTCTCCTGCAGGACCTAGGCTTCCTCATCAACATGGAGAAGTCTATTCTAGCACCATCCCAGAGCATGGAGTTTCTCGGTTTCCTGGTAGATACCAACCAGGCGGTCTTGCGTTTACCCAAGGCAAAACTTGCTCTGATCCGCAAAGAGATCAGAGCAGTACTGCGCAAGCAATCCCTATCTTTACGGGTATTAGCCAGAATAGTGGGCCTCCTGGCCGCATCCATACAGGCCGTCTTCCCGGCCCCTCTCCATTACAGAGCCCTTCAACGCCTCAAAATCCTTCACCTGAGACAAGGTCTCCGTTATGCAGACGAGATTCCACTCTCCGCAGAGGCCAGGACGGAACTGAAGTGGTGGCTCGGTCATGCCGTCGATTGGAACGGCAAGACAATCTTCAATTCCTATCCGGACGTCGTCTTAGAATCCGACGCAAGTCGGAGGGGCTGGGGCGCTCGATTCGGAGAGATTTCAACAGGAGGGATCTGGTCAGTCAGGGAATCCTTCCTACACATCAATGCCCTAGAGCTACTAGCTGCCCTCTTCGCGGTTCAGAGTTTTCTCTCGAAGAGATCAAACTGTTGCGTATTGCTACGCATGGACAACATTTCAGCGGTACAATACGTCAACCGTTTGGGGGGCACCAGGTCCAAAATCTTGGCGGATATCGCCAAGGCTTTATGGCACTTCTGCCTGGCCAGGAACATCGTCCCCATGGCGGAGTACATTCCGTGATCCTCCAATATCGTGGCGGACTGGAACTCCAGATACATTACCGATTCCAGCGAGTGGCGGCTAGACCGCTCGACCTTCATCAGTATCATCCATCTCTGGGGACCACTGTCCATAGACTTGTTCGCCTCCAGACTCAACCATCAGTTGCCCCAATTCTTCAGTTGGAGGCCGGACCCAACGGCAACAGCGGTGGATGCTTTCCGCCAACCCTGGACGGGGGGGACGCATTACGCGTTTCCACCATTCCAGCTGATATGCCGGACCTTATTGCAGATCGCTACCCAGGGAGCCAAGGTGGTGTTGATTGTGCCCTGGTGGCCAACACAACCGTGGTTTCCTCTTCTGTTGGAAATGGTCATCGACCTTCCCAGGGTCTTGCCCTCGTTTCCAGTCCTCCTTTCACACCCGTCCAAAGACATACACCCGCTAATTTCAGACGGCTCTCTGACCCTCCTAGCCTGCCTGGTCTCAGGATGCCAGACGCTGAAGGAGGCCTTTCACAGTCAGCTAGAGAGCTTCTCGCCCTGGCCTGGGCCCCCGGGACTCGATCGGCGTATAGGTCAGCCTGGGGAATCTGGGTGCGTTGGTGTAATCAACGACAGGCTGATCCGATACATACCCCTGTAGCACTTATAGTGAACTTCCTGGCAGAGGCTTTCGATACCGGTAGAGCGTACAGCTCCATTAACGTGTATCGATCAGCTATTTCGGCTTACCATCACCCTGTGGATGCCTTGCCGGTGGGTAGACACCCTCTCATTTGCAAACTAATGAGAGGTATCAAGTTTAAACGACCTCCTCGTCCCAAATACCTATCAACATGGGACGTATCCAGGGTCCTAGACATGCTATCCACGTGGGATGACAATGAGGACTTGTCTCTCAAACATCTCACGTACAAACTTACGATCCTCCTCTGTCTTATCTCGGTCAAAAGGGTTTCAGATGTTAGAGCACTGGATATTTCCAGGCGACAATTTTCGCCCCTAGGAGTTAGGTTCTCGGTCGTGCGTAGGACCAAGACCGGCATTCAGTCGGTATTCTATCCTTTCTTTTCGGATCGTCCGCGCTTATGTGTCGTCAAGTGCCTGCAGGCCTATGAAACGCGTACCGCCAAACTTCGTTCTCCATCTTCGCCCCAATTATTGGTTTCCTACGTCCAACCTCATCGCCCGGTGACTTCTGCCACTCTAGCGCGCTGGGTCAGGTCGACTATGGACATGGCGGGTATAGATACCACTAAATTCGGCGCACACTCCACTAGAAGTGCAATGGCTACTAAGGTGGTCTCGGCCGGGGGATCTCTGTCAGATCTTCTACTGGCGGCGGACTGGTCCTCAGAGACCGTTTTCCGCTCCTTTTAATTCATACCGGAAACACATGTGTCTATGGCCGCTTTGGGGTAATCTGATGTATATTGTCTTCATTTTCTGTAAGAAATGCTAGCTTTGAACTTGCATAAGATATGAGCCTCCTGTCTGAGGTATAATTCGAGATTTTCCTAGCTTGTGACGGAAAATATTGATTATATGAAGACAGGAGGCGAGTATCTTCCCTCCCTACCCTACCCTATTATGGTTCCTTCTACTCTCTTACAGGATACTGAACACGTTCGACTGCGTTCAGGAAGGTCGAAGACATGTTCCTTCTAACATGGTTTCGTTTCCAAAGGCCCGGTTGGCCGTAGAAGCTGTCGGTTGGTCCCTGTTGGGACGAATGTTACCCCGCGTACAACGGAACGTCTGGGATTCAGAAAAGGCCGGCCGGCCGAAGTCCCCGGAGTTGGGGGTCCCAGAGACTGGTGAATCATTTTCAATTTGTTTGAAAGTTCGCATGAAGAAAGAGGAATAGGAAGGGGAGGAGCAGTCCTTAAATGCAGAGGCCAGAGGGAGGAGTCACAGACCCAAGGACTGCTGGGAAACGTAGTTTCTTTCTAGTTTTCAAGTTCCAGCTTTTCTGTTTCATGTTATTTTTAGAAAAGCTTGAATACTGATCAGTTTTGTTTCTGCTGTGAGCATTAATAAAGAAAGATTAATGCATAAGATACTCGCCTCCTGTCTTCATATAATCAATATTTTCCGTCACAAGCTAGGAAAATCTCGAATTTAGTAGTGAGGAGGCTGTGCCGCCTGAGAGAGCTGACTCACAACCACTAAGGTAAACCATCACATAATACATATAAATAAAAATTAGAATAAATTTAACTGAAACGGTTGAACATGCGTATCGTTGTGCACTCATTATTAAATAAATGCACAACCGATTTCCTCATTAGAATATGGAGAGGAGCGCACATTTAACCAACTATAAAAATTAACCCCACCTAATGGACTTTAGTGAACAACATTTGTATGTACTGACGAAAGGTTACAGATGGCCATATCAACATAATTACAGAGGTTGTAAGCAGTAACATACAGCTGACATTAGTCTAAAGTTATACATCAATAAAACCGGGAAGAAACGAAAATAAAGGAAGAGAAAAGGGGAAATCGGGAAAGTAAAGGATATGAATCCCTCCCTTCCACTTTCTCTACCCTTCCCAACCATTTCAGCACGTGCTATACCTTAATTATAAATAGCACTAGATAAGTAATTTGACATAGAAATGAATAGGTAATGTGGAACATTATAACTAAGTTAGATTAAATATTATCTGGACTGTATCAGGAATTGTCAATGAAACAGTTGACATCTACCTCAATGTTGAGGCCATGGGGTTCAAAACATCGCAGGGTATGTATCCAGGCCATTTCAGAACGGGAAATACTTCTGACTAAGTCACTCCCCCTCCAGTGGGCCTGATACTTCTCAATCCCTAGAAAAACAGTGCCTCTTGGGTCCTTATTATGGACTTTCAAATAATGGTTAGAAACGGAATGGTCTGGAAAGCCATTACAGATGTTTGTCAAGTGCTCATTTAAACGCACTTGTAAGGGGCGCTTAGTCCTGCCCACATATTGTAGGCCACAGGGACATTGTAACAGATAAATGGAGCCCACACTCGAGCAAGTGATAAAAGACTCGATCGGGTAAACCTTGGGTGAATATCTGGACCTAAAACTTGTGGTTCTTTTAGGGATATGGTTATTCACCGTACAAACACGGCATCTTCCGCATTTAAAAAAACCTGTCAACCCTGATGAAAACATGGAAGGCAATCTTGGTGGATCCAAAATGTTAGGTGCTAACTTATTTCTTAAAGAGCCAGCTCCCCTAAACACTACCTGAGGTTTATCAGGGAGAATGTTATTCAAAATCTTGTCACTTTTGAGGACATGCCAATGCTTCCTGAGGATATGTTTAACATTAGCGTGTTGGCAGGAGTAATCAGTCACAAAAGGACTTCTAAATTTGTTGTCTACAATAGGTTTCGGCCTATCCTTTAGGATATCTTCCCTGTTGAGATTAGCCACTGTTCCCAGGGAATCTGACAGGAAAGAGCGGTTATAGCCTTTTTCTATAAACTGCCTATTGAGTCTTTCAGCCTGTTTTAGAAAGGTTACTTGATCAGTACAGTTTCTTTTTAGACGAAGGAACTGACCCTTGGGGACGGCCTTGAGCCAGCTAGAATGATGACAACTGTCATGCGGAATGAACGAGTTCCTGTCTGTTGTTTTGAAATAAGTAGACGTGGATAGCTGATTACCCTCTATGCTGATGACCAAGTCTAAAAAGTTGATGGTATCAAGACTTGCTTCATATTTTAGAACAATCCCTCTATCGTTTTTATTGAGATATTCCATAAAACGAATGAGGTCATCCTCCCTGCCATCCCATAGGAGGAGGATATCATCGATATATCTGGCCCACAACAAAAGTTGGGGCCTAGAAGGGACATCGACGACATCCTCCTCCCACTTGGCCATAAATAAATTGGCCAAGCTGGGGGCATATTTAGCCCCCATTGCGACTCCTCTATCCTGCCTGTAGAAGTGTCCACTGTGCCAGAAAAAATTATGAGAAGCCACATATTCTAGTAGCTCCATAATGTAGGAAATCTGTACTTCCATAAGGTTGGAATCTCTCTTTAGAAAATGGGA
This sequence comes from Rana kukunoris, assembly GCA_029574335.1. Taxonomy (NCBI): domain Eukaryota; kingdom Metazoa; phylum Chordata; class Amphibia; order Anura; family Ranidae; genus Rana; species Rana kukunoris. The sequence continues at coordinate 79,652 of JAJQKJ010001204.1, forward strand.
GACTGCTTCTAAACCCAGTTTATGGGGAATGATGGTATACAAAGAAGTGACATCGGCGGTCACCAACCAAACATTGGGGGGCAGTGTCAATCCTGCCAACAGGTTAATAACATGCTTAGTATCCCGAACATACGAGGGCATGTTTCTAACTAGAGGCTGGAGAAAAAAATCAATATATTTGCCCACCCGGGACGTGACCGAGTCTATCCCATTCACTATGGGACGTCCCGGGGGGCAAACAGGATTTTTGTGTACCTTAGGAAGATAATAGATAATGGGTACACGGGGGGCCTTAGGAATTAAAAAGGCTTTCTCCTTCGCATTAAGAATATTTAAACGTGACCCCTTATTTATAACCTCTATGAGGGCTTTTTTGTATTTCTCTCCAGGGTTGAGGAGGAGAGGAGTGTAGGTGTCCCTGTCACTTAAGATTTTGGCCATCTCATCCAAATAATCTGATTTATTTAGGACCACTATACTGCCCCCCTTATCCGCAGGGCGGATAACAAGGTCCTTATTGTCACATAAAGATTTTATACCTGTTTCTATATCATGTTTGATACGGACTCGTTTGACCCGTAAATCATCCAGATCTTTAAGAGTAAGGTCCCTAAACACCTTCAATGATGCCGGCAGATGACCTGGCGGATTGTAGGTGGAAGAATTGGCCAGACTAGACTTTTTAGTGAACATAGTCAGTGGTTAAAAGCATTAGGGGGACCAAAGGGGTTTGAGGACAAATACCTTTGAATATTCAACTTGCGGACAAATTTGTGTATGTCCATATATGTTTTAAATTTATTAATATTTTTGGGAGGGCATATTCAACAACCCTTATCCAAAACTATCAGCTCAGATTCTGTCAAAGTATGAGAGCTAAGGTTGAATATCCCAGTATTGGTTAGGTTTTTGGTCTTTTGGGGCTTAAGACGCCTCCCCCCTCTAGCCCCTCTTTTAGTTCTGCTAGTCTTTTTACCCCTTGTGTTGCCCGGGAAAACCCCAGTTAGGCTGGACAAAATTCATCGAATGGTTACCAATGTCTCCATACCCCAATTCATAGGGGGCTGAAGTGGTAGAATGGTCACCATTTGGGAAAATTATCGTTGCTGGAATTATCCAAATTCCCCAATGGTAAAAAACTATTATGAGTCAAGACATTATAGTCTGGTTTCAAAATTTCCTGCATAGTGCACAACCTCATTATTCCTAAAGACATGGGGTGGAATGGTGTTGGGTGCCTGGTTATATGGAATACCCCTATTGGGGCCCTGTGAGGTGGATAGGCCATTACCATAGCCAAATGGAAAACCCAGGAGGGGGGGACCCGTATAGTTACCCACGGCCCCGGGAGGGAAGATGTGCTATACCACCTCCAGCTCCCTGTCCCCAGGGTTGGGGCCGATGGTTTATGGGGGGGCCAAATTGGCTACGTTGGCTTCCATAACCTCCTCCTCCTTGATGGGGGGGTTGTGTTCCAGAATTATTATAATTGAACCCTTTTTGGATTTAGGGTATTTTTTAGGTGTACCCCTAAATTTGTGCGATTTTGATTGCCCTGTTTCCTGGCGCCAAAGGCAAACAAGAGGCAGCATTGGTCACTCCTGTATTAGCTGGTGTCACATCCATCTCAGTTGTGTTGGAGCTATTAGTTTCAGCCAAAAGTTTTTTTTGCCATTCAAAAACTAGTTTAGAATGGTAATCACTGAAATCCCTATTAAACTTATTTTTCTTCTTGATTTTTTGCTCTCTATCTTCCTTCTCCAGTGTTCTTAAAAGGTTCTTGGATCTATCAGCATAGTCCTCACTGGTCATGAAGGGAGAGAGTTTTTCTTGATAGTTTTAATCTCATCATCTAGTTTTTTAAGTTTAATAGTTTTGCGGTCGGTCAGAAATCTTAATAAATTTAAACCAGTATCGTTGAAGTACTTATACCAACCCTCCAGATCTATATCCCCTTTTTGGGGGGAGACTTCCCATCTCAATGCCCCCCAATGTTTGGTTGGTGACCGCCGATGTCACTTCTTTGTATACCATCTTCCCCATAAACTGGGTTTAGAAGCAGTCTCCCATTTTCTAAAGAGAGATTCCAACCTTATGGAAGTACAGATTTCCTACATTATGGAGCTACTAGAATATGCGGCTTCTCATAATTTTTTCTGGCACAGTGGACACTTCTACAGGCAGGATAGAGGAGTCACAATGGGGGCTAAATATGCCCCCAGCTTGGCCAATTTATTTATGGCCAAGTGGGAGGAGGATGTCGTCGATGTCCCTTCTAGGCCCCAACTTTTGTTGTGGGCCAGATATATCGATGATATCCTCCTCCTATGGGATGGCAGGGAGGATGACCTCATTCGTTTTATGGAATATCTCAATAAAAACGATAGAGGGATTGTTCTAAAATATGAAGCAAGTCTTGATACCATCAACTTTTTAGACTTGGTCATCAGCATAGAGGGTAATCAGCTATCCACGTCTACTTATTTCAAAACAACAGACAGGAACTCGTTCATTCCGCATGACAGTTGTCATCATTCTAGCTGGCTCAAGGCCGTCCCAAGGGTCAGTTCCTTCGTCTAAAAAGAAACTGTACTGATCAAGTAACCTTTCTAAAACAGGCTGAAAGACTCAATAGGCAGTTTATAGAAAAAGGCTATAAACCGCTCTTTCCTGTCAGATTCCCTGGGAACAGTGGCTAATCTCAACAGGGAAGATATCCTAAAGGATAGGCCGAAACCTATTGTAGACAACAAATTTAGAAGTCCCTTTGTGACTGATTACTCCTGCCAACACGCTAACGTTAAACATATCCTCAGGAAGTATTGGCATGTCCTCAAAAGTGACAAGATTTTGAATAACATTCTCCCTGATAAACCTCAGGTAGTGTTTAGGGGAGCTGGCTCTTTAAGAAATAAGTTAGCACCTAACATTTTGGATCCACCAAGATTGCCTTCCATGTTTTCATCAGGGTTGACAGTTTTTTTTAAATGCGGAAGATGCCGTGTTTGTACGGTGAACAACCATATCCCTAAAAGAACCACAAGTTTTAGGTCCAGATATTCACCCAAGGTTTACCCGATCGAGTCTTTTATCACTTGCTCGAGTGTGGGCTCCATTTATCTGTTACAATGTCCCTGTGGCCTACAATATGTGGGCAGGACTAAGCGCCCCTTACAAGTGCGTTTAAATGAGCACTTGACAAACATCTGTAATGGCTTTCCAGACCATTCCGTTTCTAACCATTATTTGAAAGTCCATAATAAGGACCCAAGAGGCACTGTTTTTCTAGGGATTGAGAAGTATCAGGCCCACTGGAGGGGGAGTGACTTAGTCAGAAGTATTTCCCGTTCTGAAATGGCCTGGATACATACCCTGCGATGTTTTGAACCCCATGGCCTCAACATTGAGGTAGATGTCAACTGTTTCATTGACAATTCCTGATACAGTCCAGATAATATTTAATCTAACTTAGTTATAATGTTCCACATTACCTATTCATTTCTATGTCAAATTACTTATCTAGTGCTATTTATAATTAAGGTATAGCACGTGCTGAAATGGTTGGGAAGGGTAGAGAAAGTGGAAGGGAGGGATTCATATCCTTTACTTTCCCGATTTCCCCTTTTCTCTTCCTTTATTTTCGTTTCTTCCCGGTTTTATTGATGTATAACTTTAGACTAATGTCAGCTGTATGTTACTGCTTACAACCTCTGTAATTATGTTGATATGGCCATCTGTAACCTTTCGTCAGTACATACAAATGTTGTTCACTAAAGTCCATTAGGTGGGGTTAATTTTTATAGTTGGTTAAATGTGCGCTCCTCTCCATATTCTAATGAGGAAATCGGTTGTGCATTTATTTAATAATGAGTGCACAACGATACGCATGTTCAACCGTTTCATTTAAATTTATTCTAATTTTTATTTATATGTATTATGTGATGGTTTACCTTAGTGGTTGTGAGTCAGCTCTCTCAGGCGGCACAGCCTCCTCACTACTAAATTAATATTATCCATCTTGATTAGAGTTCCGCATAGACTATAACATTAAAGGCTTGGTTTAAGTTGGAGAGACAGCCTTTATGACTACCAGTCTATTTTCTATCTCAAACACTGTGGGTATAGTTATGCACCTGGTGCGATTCATCCTCCATGGTACACTTAGTATCCCAGTTTACCTATATTATGACCTTTTTAGTCTGTTCTCACTCGATCCCTCGTATGGCTCCATTGATATATAGGAGATGAGTGGGTTTACACCCCTTTCCCTTACTATAGCCCATATCCAAAATGGCGACGATGGGGCCGCTCTTTGACTGACTCCGCCCACTACGGGTACTATTGTGGTGACGTGGGGCGTCGTCCTTATCCCGTGACCAAGTCTTACGAAGACGAAACGTTGGGAGGAGACGTTCCCACGTCACCACATCCAGACGGAAGGACGCACGCGTACCATCCAGCCGGCCGGCACTTTGCTTTTTACATGCCCTACTGATTTTTATCTTTGTAAGTGCAACCTTTAATTTTTTTTATATTAAAATACCATTCTGGATTTTACACTATGTGCGGTTTCTATATTACATGGTATCACCAACTCTGTCATCGGTTGATGTCCTATGGTTGCCTGAATCACGATCCCTTCTCTGAGTGCCTGTTACTACCTGTGGGGTCCAGATCTGGTAAGGGTCAGTGGTGTGCAGAGGTGGTGGGCCCCGCACTATTCCCTCCCCTGGTCGCAAGACTGTCCCACACGGTGTAGCCCTTTCAGTTTTCCATAAGGTTTTACACTATGCAAGTCTTTTTTGTTTTTGTCTTTGTTTTTAATGGCGCTGAGATCCTGCGGTTTTAGATCTGTGCAAGTTCATTCGTGATTGATATCCAGGTGATTGACATATCTACATCAGCTTGAGACTTCCTTCCTCTTCTGGGTACATACAGGTTTAAGAAGACAGAGACGTTACATTTTCATCTGATTTTTTCATCACACTGACTATTTTTTAAACACATCATAGACTTTGTATTTTTTTTTTTTCTCCCTGTCCATCAGGTGGAGTCTATTTTTTTAGTTTACCTAATTTATTACTTGTGTGGCTTTATTAGTTTGATGTTTTTTTCACTTTAACCACACCTATATTGTGGCGGTTTTCTTTTATATAGTCACCTAACAGTATACATTTTTTTGGTGGGCTCATATCTGTATCCAAATTTGTGTGTGGTATTCATTATAATTGATTGATTGTATGCGTTCACTGGCTATTCACTTAATTTGTTTTAATAACCACAGCACGCACTGTGCCCTTTATTGGATATATATTCACGATTAGCGCGATTCCTACTCTTTCTATATTATTGTTTATGTTGTATAACATTTTTGAGTCGCAGCTGTCACTTGTTATGGTTTATTGGGTATGCGCAATATTTATTTCTTTTATATTCTATTTGTTCGTATACAATAATATTGCAGCTACCATTTGTGCTCTATTCATAAGCACCTTCTTCACTGATTCACCCCACATAGTTATTAATTATGGATGTCTTTGAGTTCAGAGCCACAGAGCCACATTGAGTTCAGAGCCACATTCAAAGAGGGGGAAAATGATATAGGGGGCCTCTTTATGAGACTAAAAAACCTCACCATCTCAGAGATACACACACAATGGGACATAGTGTTTCTCGACACTTATCTTAAACACCAAATGGTCCCTAGGAGCCTGAGATGGGAAGTCTCCCCCCAAAAAGGGGATATAGATCTGGAGGGTTGGTATAAGTACTTCAACGATACTGGTTTAAATTTATTAAGATTTCTGACCGACCGCAAAACTATTAAACTTAAAAAACTAGATGATGAGATTAAAAACTATCAAGGAAAAACTCTCTCCCTTCATGACCAGTGAGGACTATGCTGATAGATCCAAGAACCTTTTAAGAACACTGGAGAAGGAAGATAGAGAGCAAAAAATCAAGAAGAAAAATAAGTTTAATAGGGATTTCAGTGATTACCATTCTAAACTAGTTTTTGAATGGCAAAAAAAACTTTTGGCTGAAACTAATAGCTCCAACACAACTGAGATGGATGTGACACCAGCTAATACAGGAGTGACCAATGCTGCCTCTTGTTTGCCTTTGGCGCCAGGAAACAGGGGCAATCAAAATCGCACAAATTTAGGGGGTACACCTAAAAAATACCCTAAATCCAAAAAAAGGGTTCCAATTATAATAATTCTGGAACACAACCCCCCCATCAAGGAGGAGGAGGTTATGGAAGCCAACGTAGCCAATTTGGCCCCCCCATAAACCATCGGCCCCAACCCTGGGACAGGGAGCTGGAGGTGGTATAGCACATCTTCCCTCCGGGGCCGTGGTAACTATACGGGTCCCCCCCCTCCTGGTTTTCCATTTGGCTATGGTAATGGCCTATCCACCTCACAGGGCCCCAATAGGGGTATTCCATATAACCAGGCACCCAACACCATTCCACCCCATGTCTTTAGGAATAATGAGGTTGTGCACTATGCAGGAAATTTTGAACCAGACTATAATGTCTTGACTCATAATAGTTTTTTACCATTGGGGAATTTGGATAATTCCAGCAACGATAATTTTTTCCCAAATGGTGACCATTCTACCACTTCAGCCCCCTATGAATTGGGGTATGGAGACATTGGTAACCATTCGATGAATTTTGTCCAGCCTAACTGGGGTTTTCCCCGGGCAACACAAGGGGTAAAAAGACTAGCAGAACTAAAAGAGGGGCTAGAGGGGGGAGGCGTCTTAAGCCCCAAAAGACCAAAAACCTAACCAATACTGGGATATTCAACCTTAGCTCTCATACTTTGACAGAATCTGAGCTGATAGTTTTGGATAAGGGGTTGAAATATGCCCTCCCAAAAATATTAATAAATTTAAAACATATATGGACATACACAAATTTGTCCGCAAGTTGAATATTCAAAGGTATTTGTCCTCAAACCCCTTTGGTCCCCCTAATGCTTTTAACCACTGACTATGTTCACTCTAGTCTGGCCAATT
>JAJQKJ010002348.1:0-62582 GCA_029574335.1 Rana kukunoris
GGTGCATACAATTCATTGTATGGAAAATACAATAATCCAAATATATCTAATACTTAAAGAATCTACACCCCATCAATTAATGGTAATCAATCCCCCCTTTTTGAATCGGTCAGTCGGTTTCAACAGTAAACTTATGCAAACCCATTCATAAAGAAGTGAAAAATTCCCACCCCTTATGACACAGGGCTTACCCCCACCCCTCAAAATAACCCTAGGCAAAGTTTTTGTTTTATAAACGGGGTACACCATACACGTCATGCGATTCGGTATCAATGAAGGCAAACCTCAGACAGATGATTCAAAAATACTTCCCAGCAAGCAGCAACTCTCAACAGATCACTCAGAGGGCAAATCAGTACTCCAACCGATAAGCATGAAAAAGAGAAGGCAAGGCGTACATAGCGTAATTCCGTAATAAAAATCGATATTTATTATAAAGAGAAAAACTCACATTTTGCAATGGTCAATAGAGCTTATAGAAAAAGGGTAGCAGGAACAACAGTAGTCCATCCCGACATGTTTCGTTACAAAAAGAACATCATCTGGGGTGATTCAATTGGGGTGGCATTCAATTCTATTCTCTTCATGGATGACATAATTATATTTTATTATTTCCATCAACTTCATTTTTCAATTACTTGTCATCAAATAGCTGCCATGAAGCTATGATCATGACACTTCAGGGCTGATTTACTCTAAACAACGCCGGTTCATGGCTCAATTAGTGCGTCGGATAAATCATTAATTGAGCATGTGAACCGTCACAGCAAACTCCCTTTAGAAGTCTATGGGAGAAATCAAACGTGTTCATTTTAAAGGTTAATATGCAAGTTTTTGTCCTAAAAAGTGTTTGGGGACCTGAGTCCTGCCCCAGGGGACATGTATCAATGCTAATTTTTTTTTTAAAACTAAAGTTTTTTCGGGAGCAGTGAATTTAAGAATGCTTAAAGTGAAACAATAAAATATTCCTTTAAATTTTGTACCGGGGGGGGGAGGGGGGGTGTGTATAGTATGCCTGTAAATTAGCGCATGTTTGTTGTGGTTAGAACTGTCCCTGCACAAAATGACATTCTGAAGGAAAAAAAGTCATTTAAAATCACTCGCGGCTATAATGAATTGTCCGCAATACAGAGACATGTCAGTGCTAAAAAAACAAAACGTGGGGGCCCCCCAAATTCAATTACCAGGCCCTTCAGTTCTGGCATGGATATTAAGGGTAACCCCACCGTCAAATAAAAAAAATGATGTGGGGTTCCCCCCAAATATCCATACCAGGCCCTTCATGTCTGGTATGGATTTTAAGGGGCACTCTACCCCAAATTTAAAAAAAAAATGGCGTGGAGTTCCCCCATAAATCCACACCAGACCTAAGGACCTGGTATGCTCCTGAAGGGGAACCCACGTCGTTTTTTATTTAAAATTTGGCGCTGAGTTTCCCTTCATGGTCAGCGTAACTTAAAAAAGATTTGACCATTCAGGTGCGCCTCTTCAAGCCACGCAAAGGCAGCTACGCCACTTAACATTTACCAATATTTTGCCGGCGTAGTGAAAAGGTGCACCTGAATGGCCGAAAATGCCGCTCATGCATGCGCAGTACACAAACAAACCTCCCGCAGGTTTAAATGTACTAGCAGGTGCAGCGGCTGCTTTCTACAAAAGTTACTTTCACTTTCTATTCAGGCCGTATATGTTACATAAACACATGTCACTACACTTCACCACATCCCCCCCCCCATAATAAACTCACCCCCAGGTCCATTGTGGCGCACAGTGCGCCCCCTCCTGGGCGCATTCTGCATTATAGTAAATACGGAATAGCGCTGCATTGCCGGTGTAATGCCATATTCTGCTCCCTATCGCAGAATGCTACGGAAGTCACGTGGCGGCCAACTGCGCATGTGCGATGCGTTCCAACCGCAAGTGCGATGCGATCCAATAGATTAACGACAGTGCACATCAGTGAACCCGGCATTCAGGACGACATGGAATTTGAGGAAAGTGGCCAGTCGGCCTCAGGTCCTCGCTTCGCTGGGATGGCTCGCTCCGCTCGCTCGGCCTCCTGGCTTTTTTTTTTAACATCCTCCAATCCACGGTGATGTTAAAAGAGCCTGGATGCCGACCGAGGTTTCACTGGTGTCCACTGTTGTATATCCATTGGAACACATCGCACAACAATGCACACCAGTTAAACCTCGGTCGGCATCCAGGCTCTTTTAACATCCCCGTGGATTGGAGCATGTTAAAAAAAAGAGCCAGGAGGCCGAGCGAGCGCAGCGAGCCATCCCAGCGAAGCGAGGACGTGAGGCCGACTGGCCACTTTCCTCAAATTCCACGTCGCCCTGAATGCCGGGTTCACTGGTGTGCACTGTCGTAAATCTATTGGAATGCATCGCACTTGCGGTTGGAATGCATCGCACATGCGCAGTTGGCCGCCACGTGACTTCCGTAGCATTCTGCGAGTAAATGAGTAAACACTTAAGTTAGTGTGAAAGGCGTCAGCAGACCTGATCGCTGCCGGTGTCCCGGGATCGGTCACCGGAGCTGAAGAACGGGGAGAGGTGTGTGAAAACACACCTTCCCCGTTCTTCATTGTGGCAATGTAAGTGATCGTCTGTTCCCTGATATAGGGAAAGACGATCACATGTCCAGCCACGCCCCCCTACAGTAAGAAACACATATGAGGTCACACTTAACCCCTTCAGTGCCCCCTAGTGGTTAACTCCTAAACTGCAATTGTCATTTTCACAGTAATCAGTGCATTTTTATAGCACTTTTCACTGTGAAAATGACAATGGTCCCAAAAATGTGTCAAAATTGTCCGATGTATCCACTATAATGTTGCAATCATGAAAAAAATTGCTGATCGCCGCCATTACTAGTAAAAAAAAAAAATATTAATAAAAATGCCATAAAACTATCCCCTATTTTGTAGACGCTATAACTTTTGCGAAAACCGATTAATAAACGCTTATTGCGATTTTTTTTTACCAAAAATATGCAGAACATACATATCGGCCTAAACTGAGGGAAAAAAAAATGTTATATATTTTTTGGGGATCTTTATTATAGCAAAAAGTAAAAAATATTGCATTTCTTTCAAAATCTTTGTTTATATCGCAAAAAAAAAAAAAACGTAGAGGTGATCAAATACCACCAAAAGAAAGCTTTGTGTGAAAAAAAAGGACGCCAATTTTGGGAACCACGTCGCACGACCCGCGCAATTGTCAGTTGAAGCGACGCAGTGCCGAATCGCAAAAAGGGCCTGGTCCTTTACCTTAAAATTTATTTTTAACCACTTAACCCCCTGGATCATTAAAGTCCAGGGGTTAAGTGGTTAAAAAGAAATTTTATGTTGCAATATTATTTACAAAGCTACATGAATGTGTCTCTTTTATATATGCCTAGAATTCAGCTTTAGATATTTAAACATCAGAAATAAGGGCCCGTTTTAGGGAAAAAAACAAAAATAGAATAGAATATAAAGTTAGCTGATTGACAAGTGTACTAATACTTAATGGCGTTTGCATTACTTACACCCTGCAGCATGTTATGTACAAGAATATGTGCAGTGAGGTAAGTTCTAACATCGGATAAATGAGAAAAGAGCTAAAACGTCTACAAGAATTATGAAAACGAATATTGAGTTTGCTGAGAATGTGATAATTATTTTTAATTAATTTAAAGTGACACTAAACGATATTCTTATTTTTCCAAGAATAATCCACACACATCAACTGCTTCATTTTTCATAAAATAATTCCTTACTGTATATTTCTGCTTTCTTGTAACTTCCTCCTTGAGCTTCTGAACCTCTCCTTTTCCCCATCACTTCCGTTTGTAAGAAAGATTGGCTACATTCCTACATACAAGCCCATTTCTACCCACCTGCCCATAGGGTTCTATGGACCTTCTGATTAGGTCTTCCTAAAAACTCACAGGCAGACTTGATTGGACTGCCCTTATAAAAGGGGCCTTAGGCTGCACATAGAAAATATTTTACCGCAATAAAAAAAAAAGTGTGTGTATGATTGTGAAAGAGTGCATGTGACGTTTGTGGAATGTTCTGTGCTTGTCTTGGTCATTGTTTATCACCATCCTGGCTGCATTTCTACAACTGTCAATATACACTTGGACACTTTATTAGGTACACCTGTTCAATTGCTTGGTAATACAAATTGCTATCAGCCAATCACACGGCAGGAACTCAATGCATTTAGGCATCTAGACGTGGTGAAGATGACTTGCTGAAGTTCAAACCGAGCATCAGAATGGGGATGAAAGAAGATTGGTCCCAGGTGGGCTGGTCTGAGTATTTCAAAAACTGCTGATCTAGTGGGATTTTCATGCACAGCAATCTCTCAGGTTTACAGAGAATGGTCCGAAAAAGAGAAAATATCTCAGCCCCCTCCATCTCCCAAATTTTTCAGCACAAATGCATCCCCTCCTAGCACAAATTCTCCACCCCTCTCTGAGTACACATTCTTGCCCCACCCCCCTACTCCAAATCCTCCTTCTAGCACAAATATCCCCCCCATCTAGCGCAAACACCCCCCCAATTGTCCCTACTAGCACAAATCCCCCCCCCCAAAAAATGTCGTCGAACCTGATTTACGTCACCACGCTTTGCTAGAGCGTTTTGGAAAAACTATGGTGTGTATGCAACGTCGTTTTGGAAAATTAAGTTTGAAAAACTTTGTTTTGTTTCGTCACATAAAACGTCTGTTTTTTTTTCATCACAAAAAGTGATCGTGTGTACGCGGCATTAGCGTCCCTACTGACTTAGAACTGATGTGTTCTAGAGGCCCTCACAAACTCCACCAGACTTCCACTATCTACAAAATTTTATGGAAGATAGAAAAAAGGAGCTCCAATTGCGCAGGTCAATTAAAACCAATAAAGGTTTTTATTAAACGTCATAAACAAAATATAACATAAATAAAAGTGATCACATACAAAATAGCAATATGGAGTGCTCAATAGCAATGCCGACGCGTTTCGGCCCTGTTGAAGGCTTATTTGGCCGAAACGCGTCGGATATTGCTATTGAGCACTCCACTTATGTCATATTATGTTTATGAATTTTAATAAAAAACCTTTATTGGTTTTAATTGACCTGCGCAATTGGAGCTCCTTTTTTCTATCTTCCATAACATTCACCCCATGGTCCTATTTGGAGCTTCAGCCACATTCTTTCCTGTACTCCTTGATTGTGATCTCCATAGATCCCTACAGACAACTTGATTATCTGTTTTATCCCAATCATCGGATAGCAGTCCATCTACCTCTGCACCAATTATTCAATTGATGTCCATTCAACTTTAAGATATAGACTTTGCAACGTTTTTATACCACATTGAACACTGTTTGGGCTACCTGAATATCTGTGTTGGTAGTTCATGTATATGCACTTATATTATGAATGTTGTTGCCTCTCAGGCCTTATACACACGAGGGAATAGATCCGATGGGAACGGTCCGACGGACCGTTCCCATCGGATCTGTTCGCCGGATTGCTTTGATCCGATGGCTGTACACACCATCGGATCAAATTCCCCGCCGGCGGACAGCGCGGTGACGCGGCGGTGACGGTGACGCCGCCACGTGACCACCACGTCACCGCACCAGGAAGTAAACACTTCCGCGCGCATGCGTCGGATCCATTCACAGGATACGACGCATGTGCGAGCAGATATGTCCGCTGGTTTGCCGTACTAACCAGAGGACATATCTGACGGACAGCTCTCCGGCGGAAAAATTCCAAAGCATGCTTTGAAAATTTTCCGCCGGAGGAATCCGGCCAGAACGGTCCGTTTGCCCCTACACACGAGCGGATTTTTTGGCTGAAATGGTCCGTCGGACCATGTTTATTCACTCGTGTGTACAAGGCCACATGGTACTATATATTGTAGAGTTTGAGTTTATTAGCGCTACATTTTTTTGTTTACTATCTTACTGTTTTTTTCTTTATTTTATACATGAGGAGATGGTCCCACATATTGTGCAAGCCCATCTCATTGGCAGATTGGAGACAAATTTGGGACGCTTCCTCTAGGGTCTCTAGATGTGTAGCCCAGAAAGAAACTACATATAAAATACTTATGTTCTGGTACAGAACCCCCAAATTTTTAGCAACACATAATTTGACCCCGCATAGCCAATGCTGAAGATGTGGCTCCTCTGTGGGTACCCACCTCCACATCTTTTGGGATTGTCCGGTAATAACTCCCTTTTGGTCACAATCCATGATCTCCTGGAGAAGATCCTAGAGATAGATGTACCCTTTCAGCCTTTACCGTACATATGTTACTGGGCTTACCTCATATGTACAATTTTTTTTACAAAAAAAAAGCGTTTGAAAAATGATTGCGTAAATACCGTGCGAGATAAAACGTTGCAATGACCGTTGTTTTATTCCCTAGGGTGTCTGCTAAAAAAAACATATATAATGTTTGGGGGTACTGCGTAATTTTCTAGCAAAAGAATGATGATTATTACATGTAGGAGAGAAGTGTCAGAATAGGCCCGGTATGGAGGTGGTTAAATGTCCTTATTTCTTCTGAGAAACCCTCACTTCCTGTTCTTCTGTCTGTAACTCACCACCGTAATGCAAGGCTTTCTCCCTGGTGTGGAGAAAGCCTCTTGAGGCTTTTTTTATTTTTATTTTTTTATTATTATTATTAATATTTTTTTCACACAGTCATAAATTCAATTTATTTTGGTTGTCTCACTAGAAGGTTTTCCTTACCTTCTTTCCCTAGAGTATAATATATTTCTTATATTTAATATTATTTATTTATTTATTTAATTATTTTTTAACACTTTGTTCACCACATGGTATGACTAGCGCAATTTTTTCTCCAATGTTTTCTTCTTGAGGGGGAGGGGGCGAGCAGGAGTGTCAGGACACTCTCTACTTTGCAGATAGAGAAAGGAGATGTGTGTTAGTGGGCGTCCTGACTTGCCTGCTCGCCCCCTTAAGAGGCTTTCTCCACACCAGGGAGAAAGTCTCACAAAACTGTGTGTAGTTACAGACAGAAGAACAGGAAGTGAGGTTTTCTCAGAAGAAATAAGGACATTTAAAAACAAAATGGAAGGATGAGGTAAGTGAAGGAGGACTGCACTAAGGTAAAGGAAGCTATTTAGGGAAAAAAATTCCTTTACAACCCCTTTAACCTGCTACTGCAGGGGTGCCTAACCTTTTGAAGAGCGAGGGCCATTTAAGCAAATTGGTAACCAGTCGAGGGCCACAATAAGCAGATCAGGCCGATGGCAGGTCACGGCTACCCTATAGGCCCTCCGATCCACCAGACGAAAGGGGACAAACTCCCTTCTGTTTTTTCGGATTGGAGGTTGGTGGGCGTAAACAGGTGTCTGACGGTCTACAGAGGTGAATTGAGGGTAACATTTGGTTGGGCTGATCGTGTGAAAAGGGCTTAAGACTGCTTTCACACTGATGTTCTGCGGTTTACCCACACCACGGGTGCAGCATAGTGCACCTGTGTCTATCCTGTGGGTTAGCTGAACTTTGCCATAGACTACACCTCTATCTGCAAAATAGCGAGTGTCCTGACTTGCCTGCTCGCCCCCTCCTCGCTCAAGAGGCTTTCTCCATACTGTTTTTCTCAGCAGGATAATAAACAACATTTTTCCCCGACAGGATTCCTCTCAAGCCTGCCTTGCATACATACGTTCAGGCCAAATCCCACCCTCCAAAGTGCAGTGACGTTCAACACGTATGACGGTACTATAAAGGGAAAGTTCCATTCAAACGGCGTCACCCTTGAGGCTGCTTTTGCTGATCCTCGTGTTAACCACTTAACCCCCGAGCCTGTTTTTCAGATTCGGTGTTTACGAGACTAAAACATTTTTTTTTTGCTATAAAATTACTTAAAACCCGCAAACATTATATATATTTTTTTCTAACACCCTAGAGAATAAAATGGCAGTCATTGCAATACTGTTTGTCACTCCGTATTTGCGCAGCGGTCTTACAAGCGCACTTTTTTTGGAAAAAATTTACTTTTTTAAATAAAAAAATAAGACAACAATAAATTTGGCCTAATTTTTTTACATATTGTGAAAGATAATGTTACGCCGAGTAAAATGATACCCAACATGTCACGCTTAAAAATTGCGCCCGCAATCCCTTGTAATAGAAAAAAGCATGACAGGTCCTCTTAAATGCAAAAAAATAATAAAAAATTTAAAATGTCATTTTTTCTAGGGCTGTTACTGATCAAAATTTTTGTGTTCGATTAATCGTTTTTTTATCGACTAATTTCGATCAATTATAACACACAGATCCAACTACTTTTAGCTGATCTCCTTGCAGGCCGATTCCCACTGCAGCTCCCAACCACTGGAAAAATGGATAGCAGGATACAAAAAACCCACAAAGGCAGCGCTCTATGGGAATAACATTAAAACTTTTATAGTCAAAATAAATATTGTACTGGAGATAAAATCGACGTAGCTATATAAACTGTAAAAATGGTGCGAGTAATACCAAACGGTAACAAAAGCAGTCATAAAAACATGCAGCCAAGTATGATACTGGTATAAAAATGTGTACAACGATATCACTGCTGAATCCAGATGAGGAGAGGTTAACATCAGTCCGTCGGCATGTAGATGTCCCATGAAGGGAACTATCACAATTCCCAGTGGATGGCTGTAGAATCCCAGGTTGATAGAGGGAAGTGATAGAGGGAAGTGTAACATCCCTTGCGTGTGGCAGATAGTAAGGTCCCGTCGGCATGCAGATATGAAGGCACAGCAAAGGACCCCTTTAGATGGACATGGCAAGCCCCGACGGTGGCCGTAATGTTACCAGATCTCTGACGGAACTCCCTGAAAGCCCAGAAGCCGGCGGAGAGGTGAGTACCAATCAAAGGAATTTTAATCGATCAAAAAGATTTTGATCGATCAAAAAAATTAAAGATTAATCAGTTAATTAAAAGTTAATTTGCACAGCCCTAATTTTTTCAAATGACCAAAAAAAAAATGTCTCTTTAAGACGGTGGGCGGGACTGACGTTTTGACGTCACTTCCGCCCAGCAGAGCTATGGGGACGGATGAGGGAAATTTTTCCCTCACTCGCATCCCCACTGAGCACAGGAGAGGACCCGATCGCCTTCCGCCGCTACCGACGGCCACGGTAAGGCGGCGGAGGGCGCGGGAGCGCGGCGGGAGGAGATAACGGCGATCTCGCGGCAAATCCGCTGCGGAGACCGCCGTTATCGTTTGACCGACCACCCACTGAAGAGATGGATATCGCGGTTGTGGCAGCAGCTGCTGCCGTTACCGAGATATCCATCTTTAAAGTGCCGCCGTAGAACGACGGTGGGCGCTCGGCAAGTGGTTAATAGACGATTTGTGCTTTTCAGTCTGTTACAGCGTGACGAATGTGCTATCTCCATTACGAACGCTAGTTTTACCAGAAAAAGAGCTCCCGTCTCATACTTGATTCTGAGCATGTGTGTTTTTTTTCCGACTGGTTTTCCCAGCCAAAAGCTCTCATGGCGGTTTTCCCGTCAGGAAAACCGGTCGTGTGTACGAGGCATGAGAACTAGGAAACAAATTTCAACAAAGTAAACACCAAAGGTCTTATTTGAAAATGTGTCCCTTTTAGTGTTGAGCAGAATATGCCATATTCGATTTTGCGATATATCTCGAATATATAGTCGAATATTCGAGATATATTCGTTAAATGCGAATATTCGCGATATTTTTTGGAAATAAAATGATTGCGAAATTTCGCTATTGCGAATGCGAATGCGAATGAAATTTCGAGAAATGCGGAAGGAGCACTCTGATTGGCTCAGAATATTCGTGATATATTACAATACAAAATAATTGCGAATATTCGGCAAATGCGGAAGGAGCACTCTGATTGGCTCAGAATATTCGTGATATTTTATAATACAAAATAATTGCGAAATTTCGAGAAATGCGGAATGGAGCACTCTGATTGGCTCAGAATATTCGTGATATATTACAATACAAAATAATTGCGAATATTCGGCAAAAGGAGCACTCTGATTGGCTCAGAATATTCTTGATATTTTATCGTAATTTCGCAAAAATGCGAATGAGAAATTGATTGCGGAATTTCGACAGTAACACTCTGAAATCGAATATATGTGTTATTTTAGCTAAAAACAATATTGCGAATTTCTCGAAAATAATCGCATTGCGATTTTTCGGCAATATAAAATGATCGCTGCAGCTACTCGGCCCAGGGTCTCTAATCATACCAGCAATGCTATTAGACGTTGATGGGGATCTCTAGGATGTGATCTGTTCTAAAAAAAAATTGAAAAAATACGAATATTCGAAATAGCGAATATTCACCGCGAAATTCGGAATATATCGCGAATACTCGAATATGCCATATTCGAGCCGAATATTCGCAATAAGAATATTCGTGAGCAACACTAGTCCCTTTACCTTAAATGAACTTGTATGTTCCCTTCATGCAGTACATGTAGTATCAGCTCCATTTTTAAGTCATTGTACAAAGATGATTTTTTTTTATTGTTTTTTATTAAAGAGTTTTCAAAGTAGAAAACAGAGTACAACTAATACCAAGAGTACAAAAAGAGCAAGAGTACGCCATAAACAACCTAAACATCAGGTAGCCCAATATACAAATATAGTAGCACAGGGGTGGCCAACCAGTGGCCCGGGGGCCACATGTGGCCCGCGGAGCCCTCTGATGTGGCCCGCGACCTCCTGTTCTGGAATGGTGGGTTGGCAAGCCCAGATCGCAGGTTGCCCACCCACCATACCACAGCATCAGTGTTGTGAATGAAGCTGGTGGTAGAGGAAGAAAGCGGCTGCGGAGCAGAGCCCCATAAGCCAATGCTTCCTCCACAGCGCTGGCTTTTGCCACAGGCGGAGTCTATGGCAAAGTTCAGCTAACCCACAGGATAGACACAGGTGCACTACGCTGCACCCGTGGTGTGGGTAAACCGCAGAACATCAGTGTGAAAGCAGTCTTAAGCCCTTTTCACACGATCAGCCCCGACCAAATATTACCCTTAATTCACCTCTGTAGAGCGTCAGACGCCTGTTTACGCCCACCTACCTCCAATCCGAAAAAACAGAAGGGAGTTTGTCCCCTTTCGTCTGGTGGATCGGAGGGCCTATAGGGTAGCCGTGACCTGCCATCCACCTGATCTGCTTATTGTGGCCCACGACTGGTTACCAATTTGCTTAAAAGGCCCTCGCTCTTCAAAAAGTTAGGCACCCCTGCAGTAGCAGGTTAAAGGTGTTGTAAAGGATTTTTTTTTCCCTAAATAGCTTCCTTTACCTTAGTGCAGTCCTCCTTCACTTACCTCATCCTTCCATTTTGCTTTTAAATGTCCTTATTTCTTCTGAGAAAACCTCACTTCCTGTTCTTCTGTCTGTAACTACACACAGTTTTGTGAGGCTTTCTCCCTGGTGTGGAGAAAGCCTCTTAAGGGGGCGAGCAGGCAAGTCAGGACGCCCACTAACACACAGCTCCTTTCTCTATCTGCAAAGTAGAGAGTGTCCTGACCCTCCTGCTCGCCCCTTCCCCCTAAAGAGGCTTCCTCCACACCAGGGAGAAAGCCTTGCATTACTGTGTGGAGTTAGACAGAAGAACAGGAAGTGAGGATTTCTCAGAAGAAATAAGGACATTTGAAAAGCAAAATCGAAGGATGAGGTAAGTAAAGGAGGACTGCACTAGGGTAAAGGAAGCTATTTATCGAAAAAAATTACCTTTACAACCCCTTTAAGGCCTCTTATACACTATCAGTTTTCCTTCAGGTTTTTCTCTTCAGGTTTACCAAAACCATGTAGTGCAAGGGCCTGCCTGATTGCGTACAAATTGAGACTCTTGAGGTTAGACCTCATATTAGATGGATTTGGTAAACCTGAAGAGAAAAACATAAAGAGAAACTGATAGTGTGTAAGAGGCCTAAGTCATGCATAGGGGGTAGGGTTACCACCTCACCCCTTTAAAACTGAACACCTATTAATTACACAGGTTCTGAGGCTAATTT
Source organism: Rana kukunoris (assembly GCA_029574335.1). Lineage (NCBI taxonomy): Eukaryota > Metazoa > Chordata > Amphibia > Anura > Ranidae > Rana > Rana kukunoris. Next base: position 12,030 of record JAJQKJ010002348.1, read on the forward strand.
AATGCAAATAAGGCACTACTTTAGTTTAACTACAGCCTTAACCACTTGCCTACTGTGCACCTACACCCCCTTCCTGCCCAGACAAAATTTAAGCTTCCGGCACTGCGTCGCTTTAACTGACAATTGCGCGGTCGTGACGCGTGGCTCCCAAACAAAATTGGCGTCCTTTTTTTCCCACAAATAGAGCTTTCTTTTGGTGGTATTTGATCACCTCTGCGGTTTTTATTTTTTGCGCTATAAACAAAAATAGAGCGTCAATTTTTAAAAAAATGCTATATTTTTTACTTTTTGCTATAATAAATAACCCAAAAAATATATAAAAAAAAAATATTTTTCCTCAGTTTAGACCGATACGTATTCTTCTACATATTTTTGTTAAAAAAAAAAATGCAATAAGCGTTTATCGATTGGTTTGCGCAAAATTTATAGTGTTTACAAAATAGGGGATAGTTTATGGCATTTTTTTTTTTTTTTACTATTAATGGCGGCGATCTGCGATTTTTTTATTGGGACTGCGACGTTATGGCGGACATTTCGGACACTTTTCTGACATTTTTGGGACCATTTACATTTATACAGTGAACAATGCTATAAATATGCATTGATTACTGTATAAATGTGACTGGCAGTGAAGGGGTTAACCATTAGGGGGCGGGGAAGGGGTTAAATGTGTGTCCTATGAGTGTTCTAACTGTGGGGGGAGTGACTGGGGGAGGTGACCGATTGTGTCCCTATGTACAAGGGACACAATCGATCTCCTCTCTCCCTGACAGGGACGTGCAGCTCTGTGTTTACAGTTACTGAGCAATCGCGTGAGCCCGGCGGCGATCGTTGCCGCCGGGCACTCGCACGGGATCCCCGCAGAGCGGCGGGTGCACGCGCCGCCGGCGTAGCGCGCGCGCCCGCGGCTTTAAAGGGACATCTTGTCATATGAGGATAATATCACGTCAGGATAATGGAGTCCTCCGCCCGCCGTCATTTGACGGTGGGCAGAGGACAAGTGGTTAATCTGCCACAGAACCTGTGTAATTATTAGGTGTTCTGTTTTAAAGGGATGAGGTGGCAACCCTAATAGGGGGTGAAGAGGCACCAGAGTTGAGGGAATACACACAGGTACCATTATGTAAATAACGCAGTGCATTCCAGAGAGGTGAAGTGGTGACAAGATAGGGAAAAGTGGAAGGGGAGGGGTTGGGGAAGGTAAAGATAATGGATGGATAATACAAAAATTCACGTTAACCATTTCCAACATGTACAAGTATTGTTAAAATACTAGTAGAAATGTGGGGGAAACAACTGCGCTAGCTAACAAACTAAAGGAAAAAAAAAAACAATGTAGCGGCCAGCACACAAACAAACAAAGTCAGTGGCAAATGGAAAATAGGAAGTGCAGCGCTAGAATATATAGAGGTGCTGTCATGAACATATGACCTGCAAAGGTGTAGTCCAAAAGGACAATACAAACAATGTGAGGTATTAAAGTAACCAAAACATTACATAGCATACAAGTAAGGCTCCTTTCACACGGAGCGGTCCGTTTTTCGGTCCGCTCCGTGTGTCCGTCAGCTCAGTGGGGGGTCTCCGCTGAGCTGTCGGGCGGACGGGGCGGTCCCCGCACACTGTGCAGGGACCGCCCCGTCTCTCCTCCGCTCTCCCCTATGGGGAGTCGGATGGAAACGGACCGTCTGTCCGTTTCCATCCGATCCGTTTGGCTGGACGGAAGAAAAATAGGACATACTTCCGTCCGCAAAAACGGATGCGGATCGAGCGGACGTTAGCGGATGCATCATCCGCTAACGGATCCGCTCCCATAGGGACCCATTACAAGTTCGTAAACGGACTTGTAATGAGCGGACCGTTCGTCCGCTAGTGTGAAAGGGCCCTAATGGTGCATAAAGTCCATCAATGTGATTCCAAACAGATGAGTGAAAACACTGAACAGGTGCAGTGAACAGTGTGAGTAGTTCATAGATGTGGTTCCCAATGAGACAAAACACCTCACATATGGTGCCAGTTGAAATGAATGAAAACAATATGTATAGCTTGTCTGTAGTAATCTTCAGAGTATCAGATAAAAGAAATGGATACTCTTACCAGCTGTGATGGACTTACTCGTTAATACTAACAGCGAGTCAGACAAGGCGTGGTGGTCTCAGTGGACCCTGGGCTCTGTACAGGTGGTCACTCCGTTGGGATGGTGAAACCAGTCTGGTCAGATATCTCTCCTCCAAAACAGGACCCCAAGTGAATAAGGCCAAAGATGAATGGCCAGGCTCAAGAATCAGCTCAGCAGGTATGGATGTATGAAAACAAAAAAGAAATGCTCCCAATGGTGCAGATCAAAAATAAACCCGTGAAGGCTTTATTGGAAATAAAATAAATAAAATCACGTGATAATTGGTAAAAATATGGGGTACTCAGCATATAATCCTTTTGGACTACACCTTTGCAGGTCATATGTTCATGACAGCACCTCTATATATTCTAGCGCTGCACTTCCTATTTTCCATTGTTAAAATACTGCTGCTATCACAAAGATGATTTTTTAACCACTTCAGCCCTGAAAGCTTTGGCTGCCCAATGACCAGGCCATTTTTTGCGATTCGGCACTGCGTCGCTGTAACTGACAATTACGCGGTTGTGCGACGTGGCTCCCAAACAAAATTTACGTCCTTTTTTCCCCAATAATAGAGCTTTCTTTTGGTGGTATTTGATCGTCTCTGCGGTTTTTATTTTTTGCGCTATAAACAAAAGAAAAGCGACAATTTAGAAAAAAATAATATTTTTAACTTTTTGCTATAATAAATATCCCCCAAAAACATATAAAAATCGCAATAAGTGTTTATTGATTGATCTGTGCATAAGTTATAGCGTCTACAAAATAGGGCATAGTTTTATGGCATTTTTATTAATATTTTTATTAGTAATGGCGGCAATCAGCAATTTTTATCGTGACTGCGACATTATGGCGGACACTTTTGACACTTTTGACACTATTTTGGTACCATTGTCATTTATACAGAGATCAGTGCTATAACAATGCACTGATTACTGTGTAAATGACACTGGCACGGAAGGAGTTAAAAACTAGGGGGCGACGAAGGGGTTAAGTTTGTCCTAGGGAGTGATTCTAACTGTAGGGGGATTGTCTCACTAGAAAATGACAGAGATCACTGCTCCTGATGACGGGGAGCAGTATATCTCTGTCATGTTGCTAGGCAGAACAGGAAAATGCCTTGTTTACATGGTGGTATGTGATCGAATATTATTTGGAAAACAATATTTTTTATTTTCTGCTTCAAAACCCATCCAATAATAATTATAATAATAAAAAAATGATCTTCATCAATTTGGGCCAGGGGTCTCAAACTCAAATTATCTGAGGGCCACAAGACAAGTTTTCATATCCCATGGGGGCCGAATGCAAACTTCAAAAACAGCACTGGTGTCAGCGGACTCATTATTAACCCCCAGCACTGGTGTCAGCAGACTCATTATTAACCCCCAGCACTGGTGTCAGCAGACTCATTAACCCCCAGCACTGGTGTCAGCAGACTCATTATTAACCCCCAGCACTGGTGTCAGCAGACTCATTATTAACCCCCAGCACTGGTGTCAGCGGACTCATTATTAACCCCCAGCACTGGTGTCAGCGGACTCATTATTAACCCCCAGCACTGGTGTCAGCGGACTCATTATTAACCCCCAGCACTGGTGTCAGCGGACTCATTATTAACCCCCAGCACTGGTGTCAGCGGACTCATTATTAACCCCCAGCACTGGTGTCAGCAGACTCATTATTAACCCCCAGCACTGGTGTCAGCGGACTCATTATTAACCCCCAGCACTGGTGTCAGCAGACTCATTAATAACCCCCAGCACTGGTGTCAGCAGACTCATTATTAACCCCCAGCACTGGTGTCAGCAGACTCATTTCTTAATCCCCAGCACTGGTGTCAGCAGACTCACTATTAAAGCGGAGCTCCACCCTGATATATATATTTAGGACAGGTAAGTGTCCTTATTCAAAGTCAGCAGCTACACTGTTAGTAGCTGCCGACTTTGAAAAAAAAATAAAAATGCAGGTGGAGCTCCGCTTTAACCCCCAGCACTGGTGTCAGCATTAACCCAAAGTTTCCAACTGTCCCTGATTTCGAGGGACTGTCCCTGATTTGGAACAATGTCCCCCTGTCCCTCATTCCTCCTCATTTGTCCCTCATTTTGGTCTGATCTGTATAGTTGTAAATAAAATGCACTTTTTATCTATCTATGTTTTCCAGCACTAAACCTTTCATCTGATTTCTAAATTGCTGCATTTGTAAATTCAAAAATCCAATATAAGGGAATAGTAATGGTAAAAAAAAAGCACTTGCCAGTTTAACCAATCTTGTTTTTTTTGTACAATTCTCCTTTAAGGTAGTGTGGCAAGGGGTGTATCCTATGCCTGTATACTTTTGCTGATAGGTGTCCCTCATTCTCATCTCAAAAAGTTGGGAGGTATTTTAACCCACAGCACTGATGTCAGTGGTAGGGTGACCACATTTCCAAACTGCCATTCAGGGACACCCCCCTCCTTCACAAAAATGTACCAATTTTAAAGGCTTATATGCAAGTAATTGGCCATAATAGGGGTAAAAATATAAATTTGGAGAGGCAAGCATGGAATTCACAAACAAATGCTCCCAACTATGTGCCGGCGTAGCGTATATTTTGTAGGAGTAAGTGGAAGTAGGTGCAAATGGGCTGGTAGTGGAGCGTGATCCATGTTAATGAAGCATGACCCCATACAAATGATGTGCCGGGCGCCAGACAAGTACTTAAAATGAACTGCGCATGTATCGGGACATGGACGTATCCCTGTGCGCATACGTACAACCATGTCGGAACAACTGCTTAAGATACGCCGGATCACTGTGTACGCCAGCCGTCACTAAATGGCGGCCCACGGTCCGAGTCCGGCCCGAGTGGTGCTTCTGCATGGACCGCCATGCCGCCAGTATAATTTTAAATGTCAGCATTGGTGACGCTGCGAGTGCACCGCAGGTCTCTGAGTAGACTAGCTTGCACTCACGAGCCGCGAGTAGGGGCGTGACGTCACGTGCCCTGCCCCCTGCTGCACGCGGGTCCACTCCTGGCTCTCCTTGCGAGAGTGGGGCATGATGTCATGTACGTGCCCCGCCCCCCTGCTACTTGCGGTTCTGGGCTCTTCTTACCTCGCAGCTTCCGCCCATCTTGCTGGTAGGTGACATGTTAATTAGTGGTCAGTAGCCACTAATGGGCATATTTATTGGGTATTTTTTTTTATTAAACGGTCATGCTGATGGGCACCTTTTTTTATGTTAAGGGCCACTCTGATGGACGAATTTTATTTTAAGGGGCACGCTGATGGGTATATTTTTAATGTGCACACTGATGAGCATTTTTTGTTACGGGGCACACTGATGGACACATCAGCGTGCCCCTTAAAATAGAATGTGCCCATCAGCGTGACCCTTATTTTATGTTAGGGGGCATGCTGATGGTGACATTTTGTATTAAGGAGCACTCTGATGGGCAGATTTTATGTTAAGGGGCACGTTTTGTTGTGCCTATCAGAGTGCCCCTTAACATAAAATGTACCCATCAGAGTGTCCCTTAATATAAAATGTGCCCAGGGGCACATTTTATGTTAAGGGTAACACTGTTGGACATATTTTATATTAAGGGGCACTCTGATGGGCAAGTTTTATGTTAAGGGACACGTTTTGTTGTGCCCATCAGAGTGCCCCATAACATGCTGATGGGCACATTTTATGTTAAGGGGGACTCTGATGGGGACATCTGATGTAAGGAGGCACTCTGACGGAAATGCCTGATGTAAATGAGCGCTGTGATGGGGACACCTGATGTAAAGAGGCACTGTGATGGGGACCCCTGATGTAAAGGGGCGCTGTGATGGGGACCCCTGATGTAAAGGGGCGCTGTGATGGGGACCCCTGATGTAAAGGGGCGCTGTGATGGGAACCCCTGATGTAAAGGGGTGCTGTGATGGGAACCCCTGATGTAAAGGAACGCTGTAATGGGACATCTGATGTAAAGAAGCACTGTGATGGGGACTTGAGATTCAGACCACGGCCCAAAGATAATTTTAGTGACCGGACCTCCTTGAATTTTAATTCAAGACCCCTGGTGTACGCTGTGAACGTAACTTACGCCCAGCCAGACCCACGTCGGCCCATATATACAGACGTCCTACGTACAATACGTAGGCTTGTGTTCCCTGGTCCATACCTTTGGATTAGTTGCGCCTCATCTATGGGGAATAACTTTACACCGAACGTAAAACTTACACGAACCGCTTAAAGCATGCGCCGGGCGCAAGTATGTTCGTGAATTGGCATATCTACCTCATTTGAATATTTGAATAGAAAATCAATGGGAAAGCCACATGCATCCAGCATAAATATGCGCTCACTCTACGCCGGCGTAGGCAAGGTACGTCAGTGGGATGAAGTCAGTTTTTAGGCGTATCTAAGTTTGTGGTTTCGGCGCACAGATACGACGGTGCATATTTGTACTTACGCGGCGTATCTGGAGATATATATATATATATATATATATATATAAATAGACCCCATAGAGAGGTTAAATCTCCCCAAAGGGAATCCAGAGTGAAATAAAACTTGATCAGGAGTTTTAAAATTTCCACACTATCCAAAACTAAAAATATAAATTTGGATACACTTAAACCGTAAAACATGCAAACAGAAAAAAAGCAATATAGGGAATCGAAAAAAAAAAAAAATATTGCTTGCACCGACTGCATTTATTAGGCTATATGCTAAACTCTACCCTTTTGACAACAGCCTGCACAGTGTTTCATGAACCCTTCTGCTATGTACACTAATTTCATCTGACAACACTGTATGCTTCAATTGCTGAGTTAGCCTTCTAAGCACAAGGAATAATGAAAACCAAAGCAACCTCCAACACAATAAAATTGCTCTTCAAAATGTTTTTAGTAAATATGAATATAAAGTTTTTTTTTTTTGTTTGTTTTTTGGAGATAAATGCAAATTTACTTAAAAATTGTTCCGATGATGAATAAAGCCTAAGCATACAAACAGATATGATAGAAGCAGGCAGTTGCAGCTCTATTGAAATACCTTTTTAAATATATTTACATTTTTTTGGATGTTTTTGTAATGCGTGGGCATTTTTTAGTTTTGTTATACAGGATGATAATGATAGGAGTCTGTTACATCTAATGAACAAATAAGGAGATGTGCAATGCAGACTGCAAAAAAGATCATCTAAATAGTTAATAAGATGCTATTAATATTGCATCCCTACACATCACCACGTTACCTGGTCAATTATAAAGAAGGTGCCTTTAGAAATGTCTACATCATTCAGTCCTCAATGAGTATTTACATTACCTGGTATGTTGTAAAACGCAGAAAAAATTAAATCCATTTATGAAGAAAGAGGTGATTACAGAGATGTTTTCTGGTAATACGCAGAGGATGCAGTGTAGCGAAAGCTGATTGGATTCTAGAACATCAGCAGAATCTTCTGTTGGTTGGCAGTTTATTGAAGCTGACAAGCCTGCTGCTCTGAAAAGCCTCCTAAGCTGAAAGCTGCAATGCACTTCAGAATAAAAGCCTGGTGTTGCAGTACCGCCTGTGACCAGCAATCTAGAATACAGATCCTTTTGTATCATATAACACACACACACATAAATAAAATGAATAGATGTCCGCTATGTATCGGCAAAGTTTTACAGTAGAAAAATTAGGATGAGTGCCGTGGGTGGAGGGCGAAACTCCTACAACCGCCTCATAGCTGTGCTGGAGTTTCTCCTTCTCTTTGGCCTCGTACACACAACCGTTTTCCTCGGCAAAATCCATCATGAAAAATGCTGACAGAGAATTTTTGCCGAGAAAAACGGTTGTGTGTATGTTTTTCGTCGAGGAAACTGTCGTGGATCTCGACGAGAGAAAAAGAGAACATGTTCTCTTTTATATTGTCGGGAGTCTCAATTTCCTCATCGTGTTTCTCGTCGGGCTGGTTTATGACGAGAATTACGTTTGTGTGTGTGCTTAGAAACCCGCGCATGCTCAGAATAAAGTATGAGACGGGAGCGCACCTTTGGTAAAAGTAGCGTTCATAATGGAAATGGCACATTTGTCACGCTGTAACAGACTGAAAAGTGCAAATCGTCTCTTACCAAACTTTTACTTAAAGCGCAGCTCCACCCGCATTTTTTTTTTTCAATGTCGGCAGCTACTAACAGTGTAGCTGCTGACTTTGAATAAGGACACTTACCTGTCCTAGGCGCCCACGCTGATGGGCCCCCCCGATGCCGGTCCCACGATCGGGCGCCCACGCTGATGGGCCCCCCCGATGCCGGTCCCACGATCGCTCCGGGTCCCGCGCCGCCATTCACACTATGGGAAACAGGCAGTGAAGCCGTACGGCTTCACTGCCCATTTCCTACTGCGCCTGCGTGAGTCTCACGCTGGCTTGTGAATGGGCGCGCTGCTCTCTGAGAACACACACAGTTCCCAGAAAGCAGCGCGCCCCATTCACAAGGAGAAGGACAAGAAGATTACGGACTTCCGCATAGCAACAGGTATTTCGGGTGAGTATTTTTATTTATTTTTTCAGGTTTTTTTTATTATTTTTTTTTAAACAAAATAGGCAAATGTTGTTTTCCTGGGTGGAACTCCGCTTTAACACGCAGTAACATGAGATTAGCAAAAGCAGCCCCAAGGGTTGTGCCAGTGGAATCGAACGTCCCCTCTATAGTACCTGTCGTACGTGTTATACGTCACCACGTTTAAGAACGACGTGAGTTTGTCTTGACAGTGTGTATGCAAGGAAAGCTTGACAAGAACCTCGTCGAGGAAAACAACGTTTCTTTTACGACTACATTCTCGGGCGTGTATAAGAGGCCTTTCTCTCTTACCTGGATATACTTATGCTGGCCATACATTACACGAAAAATCATCCGAAATTCGGTCATTTAGACATTTCGATTTGTGGCCAGTTAATGGCCACAAAATCGATAATCGCGGGGAAATTTTTAAGCCGAAAAAATGAAGGACAAGTTTGGAAATGTTCTGCCGAACGAACGATAAATTGAAAGGTTAATGTGTTTCCCGTCCGAACTGTCTGCACTAGGTACCGTATTTATCGGCGTATATCGCGCACTTTTTTGCGCGATATACGCCGATCGTGGGTGCGCGATATACGCCGATACCCGCTTTTCCGCGCCGAGTTTAGTTTTGAATACTGCGCCCACATATACCGAGCGCAGTACACCCGGGTATATTTAGCCAGTCTCGGCTTCTTCCGCGGTCACGTCCTGGACGTACAGGACGTGAGCGCGACAGTTGCCGAGCCTGCCCGAGTGTACTGCGCTCGGTATATGCTGGCGCAGTATTCAAAACTCGGCGCGGGGAGGACGCGAGGACGCCGCAGAAGGACGCCGGACCCGCCGAAGAGGACGCCGGACCCGCCGCAGAAGGACAACCGAAGCCGCAGAAGGACGCTGGACCCGACGAGGCCGCCGATGGACGCCGTGCAAGACACCAAAACTGTAAGTACAAAAATAACTTTTTTCCCACAGGATTGGGGGTCACTTTAGGGGTGCGTGGTATACGCGAGGAATGGTGTTTACTGCCACTTCCTGGTTCATGCTGTGATTGGTTACAGCTGATCATGTGGTAAGAAGCCTGTCAGAGGCTTCTTACTACAATCAGAGATGCACACTATCGATCGCCGTGGTGCGTGCCCCCAAGGGCGAGCGCAGGCATGTTATACTGCTGGATGTCATATGACACCCAGTTAGGATAACAGAACCACTTCCCGGCCGTCATTTTGTTAAAGAAAGCTGCCAAGTGGCATAGTAGACTTTGTGAGAAGTACATTTCCTAAAATGTAGACACATAGGAATGATCAAATCCAATGAGCTCCCACTCTTCAGGACCTGAGCTTAAACAGCCAAGCCATCAAGGTCAATGACCAATTAGCAGGATGGAAGACAAGTCCTTGAAATAATAAAACTTGAAACCATGGGGATCACTGGAATATCCTCGGCCTTAATCCTGTGGAGCCACTGAGGGAAGACTTTTACTGGAGAAAAAGGTGTAGATCAAGGAGAGATGATCCTATAGTCACCAGGGCATTCAGGAAGAAGCTCTGAGGATCCCTAGACCTGGTGCCAAACTTGTCTAGTTTGATGTATAACCTGGATGTTAGAAGGTTTACATCTGGCAACCATTCTCACCCCACCGCTTGCAACAGAGATCTCAAAAACCTCTGGGTGACGGTGGCCTCTTCTGTGGGAGCAGCCATTGTCAGCTGCTATCATTCCACTCAAGGAATGTGCACAGCAGTCAGTTCTAGAATTTCCTGACCTGTCCAATTTAGAATCATGTACGCCTCTTGAGCAGCATAGCCTCTGGTAACCCCTTGATAGTAGATGTAGGCCAATGCCATGGCATTGTTGTTGGGAGCCACTGAAGCGTAAAAGTCCAACACTGAGGGGACAAGCATATAGCTCCGAGTCCTAGAATGTTTGGCTTCTCAAGGTATTAAGGATTCACTAACACCTCAGCTTGGTAGAAATAACTGTCCCAACTCCAATGTCAGGCTGGAAATTCACAACACCAGGAGTAGTCTATGTTTACATGACAAATACATGAAGTGATCCAAAGAGTTAATCTGTCTGTTCCACAGTGCCTGAATGTTTGGTCACAGTGGTCTGGAGCAGTAGTGTATTTAGGTTTTGTGCTGTCCTAGGCCTGACTAAATGCATGCACCACAGAATTTAAATATGACCCACCCCTTCCTGTCAAGGCCACACCACTTTCTGTTTAAGACCCACCCTGACATTTTTGAGTAAGGACACTAGTTCTTAGGGCCAGGGGTGGGGCAATGGATTCCTTTAATTTGCATAGATTTCCTCTCACTTCCTGTTTAGCTATGGGGCAGGAAGTGAAATCCCTGCAATGGGACAGGGGTGGTAAAAAATAAACTGACAGGGGCTATAACCCTCCCTTACTCTATCCAAAATGAAAAACAAAAGTGTTACCTATAGTTCTTCTTTAAGCACAAATCTCTGATAATTTTATGGAGAGGACTAAGAAGATATACCATGCCAATGATACAGCAGAAAATATATAGCACAGTGAGGAAGGTTTGTGGTCCAGGCTGATAGAACAGTCAAAATAAGAAGCAGCTTGTGTTACACTAAGGCCCCGTACACACAAGAGGACATGTCCGATGAAAACGGTCCGCGGACCGTTTTCATCGGACATGTCTCCTGCAGGATTTTGGTCCGGCGGTGTGTACACACAATCGGACGAAAATCCCCTCGGACAGAGAACGCCGTCACGTCACTAAACCCGGAAATAAAATGCTTCCGCGCATGCGTCGAATCCATTCGACACATGCGGGGGGATGCGGACATGTCCGACGGACAGGTTTCCAGCGGACAAGTTTTAAAGCATGCTTTAAAACTTTTGTCTGCTGGAAACCTGTCCGCTAGGCCGTACACACGATCGAATCTGTCCGCAGACCAGTTTCAGCAGACTTGTTCGATCATGTGTACGCGGCCTAACCGTGTAGCACAAGCCGTGGGGACTCTTTCCATGCTGCCCCCTGCAAAGTACTGCCCTAGGCCTGGGCCTAGTTGGCCTAGGCCAGGATACAGCATTGGTCTGGAGAGAAACCATGCATAAGGCATGTGGGTACAATCAGCTTCAGTATCCTCATGCAAAAGTGAACTGAGAAGGGTCTTCTGTATTGATTTAGAGAACAGAGGGACGTATATGTTCCACAGGAAGAATGATCAAAACCTGGTCCATGTACAGCACCAACCAAAGTAATTTATGGACATCAAATCTGAAAAGGGGTGGATGCTACTCTTGGTGTCACAACTTAGCCTGCAGTTGTCCTGGCTGTGTATTTCTTACCTTCTTGCTGCAGAGCTTCTCCTCTGATTCCATTCACATGTGTTGTTTGGCTTTTGTGCTCATCTATGGGTGTCATCTGCTATTCTGTGGGTTTGTTTTTCTTTTACCTACCATTACTTCCTAGCTCGCCTCCCAATATAACCCATGCTCAGTGCAGCCTGTGTTGACTGAGCAACTTCCCAGTTCTCTGAGCTCCTGTTTGCCTACTATTACGTGTATTCTGTGTCTGATTTCCCATGTACTGACCCCAGCTTTGTCTATCATCTTTGTTTGCCTGTTGCATGCCCTGACCTTGGCTTATTTCATGGATTTCCTTCTGTCTCCTGCCATTGTACTCTGCACATGCAAGAGGTGTCTGCATCTTCAGCTGGGTGTACCTGGGGCTGTGACCTGGTGAAGAAGTAAGCTGGGGCTTAGACTCCATGCACTGGGGAACCCAGAGTTGGTGATCTACAAGGGCTCACTGACTCCTGACACTTGGCCTTTGGTAGAAACCCTAAAAACTCTTCCACGGGGACACGCAATTACTTTAGCTCAGCTTGCTGATCTCCCCGTTCTTGTGGGGAAATGGACAGATTGGAAAGTAGGAAGAGGGGTGGAGGGGGAGAATTACACTCCTGCCTGTACCTTCTAGAGATGTCATTCTGGGCCTAAATGGTTAGGGAGTGCTAGATTAGTGTCTAACTGAACGTTGGACTTAGATGCTAAAACCTAGGAGGGACAAAAGGAAATCTTGCAAGACTTGGATGTTGAAGACTCTTCTTTGGGGAAAGTTTGCCTCTTTTGCCACACTAAGCAAATTCTTACCACCTGTGACCTTTTTTTATAAGAGAGTCTAAATTTCCTTTATAGAGATGTTTCCTTGAGATGGTCTGTTTTAGGTGCTGCTCACACACTGCCTCTGCAGACCAGTACTTAATAGAATCCTGTGCATCTAGGGACTAAGTCACACCTGTGGGGATCCTCACTGCGCCGGCTTTGTATAGCACCCAGCTGCTAACTCCATGCATGTGCTAAAGAGGAGCGCAAAGGCAGAATCCAGTGCCAGAAGTTTGCCAGATGTCTTCCATCTGGTGGGGTCCGGGTATGATTCCAATGGCATGCCTAGGGTACCGATCTCGAAGCTGTGCCATTAGCTGAAATCACTGGTGCACTGCTGGTACTGGAGGAAGAAAAACACTGAGGACGTTTCTAGAAGAACAATTAGTCTCCCTCCGAGGGAAATATCCATCATTTAAGGACACTAGAAAATGCTGAGGGTTATTAGGAGTGGGAGGGGTTTTTACGAGAGTTCATTCAGCTGTGATTTGCTAGTATCCATTCACCTGAATGTAGCTGCATATAACCTTCAGTTAAGGTGTGTGTAAAGACAGGCATCCCCAAACTTTTGACAAAATAGTGTATGTGACACATTTTGGTGCCGGAAGGGTTAAACAACTGTGTACATTACATGCAAGGTTGAAATTTGACCACTAGAGGTCATCAGAAGTTATTTGATATCATACCATTAATCCCATAAAATGTGTTCCTTAAATTTAACATCTGCTATAAGTTTGTAACTTATTTTAGGTGTTTATATGTGGATAGGGTAAAAATGTTGATATGAATTTACGTTTAAAGTAACTTGCATTCAAACTTTTGATAGTTATGAATAAGCCCTACTGACTTCCAATATTAGAAGTAATATAAACTATGTTTGTTCATTTTTTATTTCCAAAAAAACACACAAAACATACTTTTGTTTCATAATAAATTAACTAAAATCATTTGACAAGAACAATATTATCCGACTTTTGTATGTAGTTTTTATATTATGATCATGCATAAATACTAAATGTGCTTTTGTAAAGTATCTGCAATCATAGTTAGTCGGCTCTTCAGGCTTTCCCTCTTCTGTTTTAAAACCGTTTCCACAGATTTGAATTCTTTAAGAATTTCATCGAATTCTTCCACAAAGAGTACGTCCATCGCAGACTGCTCACTTTATAAAAACAAAATAAAGCATCTCTTTAAATTCTGCACACAACAAAGCAATGTTTGGTAAATTATATTTGCACAGCATCCCTCCAGATGTTACCCCGGCCGCATGCTTAAACCTCTTGGGTCACTGCAGCCGTGGGTTGGACACCCCTGTCTTAGAGCTTGTGCTGAGGACATTGTTGGACATCATTCAGAATTAAATGACAGGTGCATTGATCTGCAATTGACCTCCTCCTGACCTGCAATTGACTTGCTTCAAGCCAATCTAAATAGCATTCTTAGGCCGCGTACACACGATCAAATTTGTCCGCTGAAACTGGTCCGACGGACCAGTTCAGCGGACAAATCCGATCGTGTGTATGGGCTAGCGGACATGTCTGACCGGCAGACAAATTTTAAAGCATGCTTTAAAATTTGTCCGCCGGCGACATGTCTGTCGGATACACTAACCAGCGGACATATCTGCCAGCACAAGTGTCGTATGGATGCGAAGCATGCGTGGAAGTTTTTTACTTCCTGGTGCGGTGACGTGGCGGCGTCAACATCACTGCGCTGTCTGCCGGCAGGGATTTTGATCCGATGGTGTGTACACGCCATCGGACCAAAATCCGATGAGACATGTCCGCTCTAAACTGTTCGTCGGACAAGTTTGAGCGGACATATCTCATCGTGTGTACGCGGCCTCATAGGCTTGTGTGGGAATGTAAATCCCAGTTGAAGAAAACAAAAGGATCCTGACACAAGTCCTGAGGCAGGTGTGAGAGTGCTCATCTGATTTTAGCATTTAATAGCTTTCGTAGATTATATAAAAAAAGTGTTAAAGAATTATCACTGAATTTGTTTTTATATTATTTAGTTACTGATGGGATAAAGTACATGTAGTACTTAGTCACATCTTTCTAGTTGTCCTAAAACACTTAGGGGTCATTCGCACTGCAGCACAACATTTACAGGCACTTGAGATTTTATTAAATAAGGGGGAAGAGAATGAAAGAAATAGCCACCTAATTGTAGAAGTTTAAAATGCATTAAAAAAAAAAAAAAGGATTAAAATTACTTGTGCTGTAATAAAGGCTCATCAAAGGGTTTAGTACCGTCCACGAGGTCTGTAGGAGGGATTTTAAAGTCCTCAGAGTGTCATGTGGTCACCAGCAAGCAAACCAACATGGAACACGGGTGGAAATGATGTCACCGGACAAGAGACGACCGGGCTTGGCTAGTGGGAGATCAGGCTACACGCTCTGAGCTCTAGCTCCTTCTAAAAGGCCTGTAGAAGGTTGTTTACTTCCTGGTGTGCTCCCTGGCAGCCACAGGATGTTCTGAGGACTGAATTCACTACAGACCCCGTGGATGGTGCTGTGGCATGGTCACCTGCCTTCCCTGCCTTTAATGAGCCTTTTGATGATCCTTTTATAATACATCATTTTGGAAGTGATTCTTAATCCTTGCGTTATTAAATGGATTTGTAACCTCTACACATGCTTCCCTTCTCTTCCAATTTTTTTTTTGTCTTTGCTGCAGAGTTGGGTGTACTCTGCGGATAGCTGCTGCCTCCTACTTTGCATGGACACATAATGTATATACTATTTACGGATTAATGTTGAACTATTTGTTAACCATTTTATACATATTACCCCTTGATTCAGCTCTCACTTTGTGCCAGGATATATTTGAGATTTTATTTCAGCTTGAAGAAGCTTCTACGTTTTTGGGCTCTTTTCGCACATTTTATTGAGATTTTTTAAGAAACGTTTTTTCCCCCCTTCTACAAATGTCTTTTTTGTGCTCTTTTGCATGTTTTCACACATTTAGGCTTAAAAGCTACTCTCAAAAATGTGTTTGGTGGGGGGGTTTTCTGCCTGTAAGAGCATATGCCTATAAACTCCTGAAAAAGTCATAGTGTGCATGAACACATCATCAGCATGAATTTTCCTGCACAGAACTGTACTGAAATGTGGTAAAATGCATAAAAATACACACCTACACGCATCAAAAATGCACCAGACCCCAGTACAATGGGGGGGGGGGGGGGAAACAGGCAAAAAGAAGAAAAAAGCATCGGGAAACACATTAAAAATTGGCTCACCAATTTTCCCAGAAGTCTGCACTAAGATACCAGTCATAGTTCAGGCATCCCCTGCAACAAAAATGTTGTGAGATACTCCCAATAGGAAATCACGTCTAAAGGGATGCATTATAAAAATGATAGACCCTTCATCTATTTGTAAGTGAGGAAAATCCACAGGGGATCAAATAATTATTTTCCCCATTGTGTGTGTGTGTGTGTGTAAAATAAATAAATAAATATATATATATATATATTAGAGGTCGACCGATATGGGTTCTTCTCTGACCGATGCCGATATTTAGAAATTGCGGCGGCCGATAGCCGATTTATGATGCATATTTTTTAATTTTTTTTTGGGCCGATATGTTAGGCCGATTTCCCCCCCCCCCCTTTCACACTGGGGCGTTTTTCATGCTCTTTTGGGCTAAAAATAGCACCTGTAAAGTGCCTGCAAAACTGCTCCCCTGCAGTCTGTCTGAAAGCCCGAGTGCTTTCACATTGGGTGCGCTGGCAGGACGTAAAAAAAAAAAAAAAAAAAAGTCCTACATGCAGCATCTTTGGAGCGGTGTATACCGCTCCTCCACCACTCCTGCCCATTGACATGAACGCTTGCAAAGTGCTTCTGCAGTGGCACTACATGGGAGCATTTAACCCCTTAATCGGCCGCTAGCTGGGATATAAGCACCCTGCTAGTAGCCAAATAGCGCCGCTAGAATGATGGTCCGGTGTAAAAGCAGCGGAGTTCTGCGGGAATCTTTTTTTAAAAAGTCAGCAGCTACAAATACTGCAGCTGTTGACTTTTAATATATGGACACTTACCTGTCCTGGGTGCCCGCAATGCTGGCACCCAAAGCTGATCTCTCCCTTAGGTGCTGCCGCCACCATCTTCGGTAAGGGAATCAGGAAGTGAAGCCTTGCGGCTTCACTTCCTGGTTCCCTACTGTGCATCCACGAGTCGCGCTGCGCGATCCCACTGGTCCTTACTGTCTTCTGGGACCTGTGTGTCTCCCAGAAGAAAGCTGGGGGCGGATTAAGTCACCACAGTCACTGCAGTGATCTATGCCCGGAAGAGGGAGCAAATATCTGGGATTACGCAGGTATCTCCTCCCCCCTGAAAAGGTACCAAATGTGACACCAGAGGGGGGGAGGATTTGGAAAAGCGGAAGTTCCATTATTGCTCTGCTAAGTAATACAGAAAATGTCTTACATTTAAACGCAACAAGCCTCCAATCAGTGCACTTGTATGTATAATTTAGATATAAAAAAATTATATAATATATATATATATATATATATATATATATATATATATATATATATACACACACACACAGGTAATGAAAACTTTTGGCCAATAAATAAATATGGGCTAACTTTACTGTTTAATTTTTTTACTTGTTAAAGCATATTTTTTTCAAAAAAATGCGTTTGAAAGACCGCTGTGCAAATACCGTGTAACATTAAATATTGCAGCAATCGCTATTTTATTTCTTAGGGTCTCTGCTAAAAGAAAATATATAATGTTTGGGGGTTCCAAGTGATTTTCCAGCAGAAAATATATATATATATATATTAGAGGTCGACCGATATATCGGCTGGCCGATATTTGGCGTTTTTTAATTAATCGGCATCGGCCGATATGTGCTGTAAAAAAGCCAATTTAAAAATTCAGCAGCGTGACTTGCAAAAAGCTTCTATAATAGAAGTCAATGCAAGTTGCCTGAAGTTTCCTGTGGAGGAGAGACTTGTCTCTGGCAGCCTGCCAAGTTTAGAGAAAAGATATACAATGTTGCTACTTATCAATTAACTGAACTGAAGGAGAAGTTCTCAGTTTAACCATTTAAAGGCTAAATCTTTTTTGACACTTGGTGCTTACAAGTAAAAATCCTGTATATATTGTAGCAGAGCTTCCCAGAGAGAGCCTGGGAAAGTCCAGTTCGGGGTTTATACCTCTCCCAGGCTCCTCTCTTTACACGTTCAGGGATCTCTGATCCCTGATCCAGGTCAGGTGTTGGCCCTCTCCCCCAGGCCAATTTAGGCCTCGTTCACACATGGATCCGTTCAGGTCCGTCTGTCAGTTTTTCAGGCGGACCTGAACGGGCGCTCCATGCACCCCTATGGAGCGTCGGATGTCAGCGGAGACATGTCCGCTGACATCCGACCTGATCCGATCCGCTAAAAACAAACGTATGGGGCTCACGTCCCCATCCGTCCATGCGGATCGGATCGGGAAAGATCTGATGAAAACGGACATGCTGTCCGTTTTCATCAGATCGCTCCATAGAGGACAGCGGGACTCGACAAGCTCCTCCCCGCTCAGTGAGCAGAGGGGAGCTTGTCATCCGTCGGCTCAGCGGAGATCTGCGGACTGATCTCCCGCTGAGCTGGCAGACACAGGCGGACTCCGTCGGAACGGACTGCGACGGAGTCGGCTATGTGTGAATGAAGCCTTAAGCTCACCTGAGCAGACATCCATTAGTCTCTCCTGGAAAACAGATAATGTGGATCTGTGAGAGCAAGGAGGCTGCTGAAAAACTGGTGAGAAGTTTGTGTTTGAGCTAACAAGCGTGTCTTTGATGCGTGCAGGTGCATTTGTATGCATTTTACCACGTTTCAGTACAGTTATGTGCAGGAAAATTGCAGCAAGTTCTAAAAAAAATATGGAACTGCAAGCACTGGTGTGAACTATGCCATTGCAAACCATGTAACCTACTTTCTATGCTTTTTGGAAGCAGAACAAATAAATAAATCACTGGAACCTGTGTGGTGTGAACTAGCCATAATTGTAATGGTAGATTTATTTTAACAGTAAGAGACGGCACAAAAAAATATCCTGAATTTCAAAAAAGTTAAATTGATTTGCATTTTGAAATAGGTAAAATAAGTATCTAATCCCGTCAATCAGCAACATTTCTGGCTTCCAGGTGTCTTCTATACAGGTAACAAGCTGAGATTAAAAGCACTCTCATAAAGGGAGTGCTCCTAATCTCAGCTTGTTACCTGTATAAAAGACACCTGTCCACAGAAGCAATCGGATTCCAATCTCTCCACCATGGCCAAGTCCGAAGAGCTGTCCAAGGATGTCAGGGACAAAATTGTAGACCTACACAAGGCTGGAATGGGCTACAAGACCATCATCAAGCAGCTTGATAAGAGAATGACAACAGTAGGTGTGATTATTTGCAAATAGAAGGAAAACAAAATAAATGACAATCTCCCTCGGTCTGGGGCTTCATGCAAGAGCTCACTTCGTAGAGTTTCAATGATCATGAAAACGGTGAGGAATCCGCCTAGAACTACATAAGAGAATCAATTCACTCTCAAGGCAGCTGGGACCATAGTGACCAAGAAAATAATTGGTGAAACACTACGCCGTGAAGGACTGAAATCCTGCAGCGCCCGCAAGGTCCCCCTGCTCAAGAAAGCACATGTACAGGTTTATTTGAAGCCGTGTCAATTTTGTAAACGAAAGCTTTTGTCAATGTTTCCGTCGGCGGCACTACAGTGAAAAAAAATGAAACTATAAGTACAGCACATTTTCATCCACTGACGAAACCTATGAGGAAAATTGAAAACGGAACGAAAATGTGAGGCAGGGATTTTTACCCTTGTGAATTAACCAGTTAAGGACCCCCGCACGCCTATGTACGTCCACAACATGGCTCGTACAGGCACAAGGGCGTAAATTTACGTCCTCGCCTTAGTGCGGTTCGGGGGTCCCATCGGGACCCCCTCCGCGGCGTGCGGCGGTCCCCCTGGCTCTGGGAGCGATCGCCGACGAGCGGGCGGATGTCCGTGTTTTCCGCCCCCCCCGCGATCGCTCCCAGCCAATGGGAGCGCGCTCCCAGCCTGTCACTTCCTCCTCCTGTGTTTACACAGGAAGGAGGAAATGATGTAATCTCTCATCGCAGCGCTGTTTCCCAGCGCTGCTGATGAGAGAAGACATGCCAAGTAAGTGTGCACCAACACAACACTGACACACACTCACATAGGCATATTAACCCCTTGTGATCGCCCCCCCCACCCCCCTGTCACAGTGTTACTGAATGCAGTGATTTAATCACTGCATTTAGTGTCAGTGTGACAGGCACTGTAAAAAACAGTTAGTGTTAGGTTCAGGATAGCCCCCCCACCCCCCCTAATAAAGTTTTAACCCCCTGATCACCGCCCTAGTTAACCCTTTCACTCCCTATTGCCAGCGTCACTAAGCGATCATTTTTCTGATCGCTGTATTACTGTCGCTGTTCCCGCTAGGTAGCTATTTTTTTTATTACGATTTTTTTTTTTTACTAAAGACATGTGGCTAAATAAATTTTGGCCTAAATGTTTTACTAAAATTTAGTTTATTTGATTTTTTTTATAACAAATAGTAAAAAAATAGTGATTTTTTTCAAAATTGTCGCTCTATTTTAGTTTATAGCGCAAAAAATAAAAATCGCAGAGGCGATCAAATACCACCGAAAGAAAGCTCTATTTGTGGGAAGAAAAGGACGCAAATTTTGTTTGGGAGCCACGTCGCACGACCGCGCAATTGTCTGTTAAAGCGACGCAGCGCCGAATTGTAAAAACACCTTGGGTCATTTAGCAGCGTAAGTGTCCGGGTCTTAAGTGGTTAACTTCCGTTTTTTACGGAGCTCTGCCTGCTTCCACTCCCAGAAAGCGTGTATATTACAGGCAGGCCTACCGAGTCCCGACGAGACTGTCCCACTCCCAAGTTCCGACTCGGGAGACGACCGCTCATGTCCAGGCAGAGAGCAGAATGTTAGTGTGTAGTACTAGTGTACATTACAAATCCAGCAGGCCTGAGGCCTCCCCTCGGACCACCGTCCGTCCAGAGCACCGTGTGTGTATTATCATAGGCCTCCTCTGACCACTGGCAGTTGCATCCAGGGAACTGGGCATTACAGGCCTCCCCTCAGACTTGAGACCGCCATCCAGCACTGTGCAGCATTACAGGCCTCCTCTGACCAGTGACCACGGACATGGCGGCATTAAGAGCACTGTGCATTACCACCTTGCCAGGTTTTTTTTTTTTTTTTTAAACAATTCCTTACTCTATCCAATGTAAAAAACTAAAAAGGGAGCCTTATATATTACTACTTATTTTGGAAGGCACTGCTGATAAAATACTGACTTTAATAAGCACGTTTACCTCAATGACTTGGCATAGTTTGAAAACAGGTGGTTTATTTCATTGCTTACATCTGTTAAAAAAAAAAAAAACTGCTTAACACCAAATAAATGTATTCACACATTGTGTAATTGCTAATCTAAAATACTAACCTTTCAATAACTCAAAGTCTCCTCCTTGGTAGATGTCTAAATCAGAAGATGGCTGATTTGTTGGCAAGGCGTACCGAAGCATTTCTGAGTCTGGGACCTAACAGCGTAAAATAAGACATGACATAATTACTGAATTACTTGGATAAAAAGAGGACCATAGTTTAGTTATCAGATGTTTACATGACTCATGCCATTTCTCCTTCTGTTGCAAGCTCCCGGTTGATTCCTCTCATGGCACAGCTCTCTGTCCTCTTCCTTCTCCCATTATTTGGATTTTTTTAATATTGGCTGACCTCAGCATGCATGCACTTGACTTATATATAATATACCGTATTTATCGGCGTATACCGCGCACTTTTTTTTGCCCTGAAAATCAGGGCACAATCGTGGGTGAGCGATATACGCCGATCCCCGCGCCGAGTTTGAATACTGCGCCGACATATACCGAGTTTACTGCACTCGGTATATGTCGGTGCAGTATTCAAACTCGGAGCGGGGAGGACGCCGCAGACGGACGCCGGACCCGACGAGGCCGCCGAGCAAGACCCCAAAACTGTAAGTACAAAAATCTTTTTTGTCCACTTTAGGGGTGCGCGCTATACGCCGCAGCGCACAATACCCCAATAAATACGGTAATTAAATATATATCTGATGCAGGTACACCCCAATGATTGCAAATCAGAGTATCCACAGAAAATGAACCTGATATTTTAACATTCCTATAAATGTAACACCCTGACACTACAGCATGTTTCCCCACATGATGATACAAGTCAGTGTTTTATATACCCTTGGCCCCCAACGTACGCATACATGCGGCCTTGGCTTTAGGGGGTTATACCCGGATGATGCCTGCAGCCATTTTTTTTTTTTTTTTTTTTTTTTTAGAGTGGGCAGTCGGCTTTCCAGGTATAACAACTGATACGGCTAAAAGCTTGGCTGTTATACCGGAGAAGCGGGAGGGGACATCCCCTCCCGCTGCTCTTACCGCACCTCCCGTCCCACTAGGAGGCCCGATCTGCGATGAGCCACTGCCGGCGCCCTAGAGACAGACTGGCACAAAGCCAGAGAAACCTCTTTCTCTTTCTAGCAGCACTTTACCGCCGACGCCACCCTCCATATTGAACCCTACGGACTAAGACTGGGATGCCATTAACGTTCATGTGCATGTAAAGGCAGGTGTCCCAATATCTTTGACAATATAGTGTATATGGCCAGGACTGTAGAATATATAAGGTAGACCCTACGTCCGTAACCACTTAAGACTCGGACCATTATGCAGGTTAAAGAACCTGGCCCCTTTTTGTGATTCCGCACTGTGTCGCTTTAACTGACAATTGCGCGACAATTAAAAAAAAAAAAAAATCTAATTTTTTTTTTACATTTTTGCTAGGGTTGTCCCGATACCGATACTAGTATCGGTATCGGGACCGATACCGAGTATTTGCGGGAGTACTTGTACTCCCGCAAATATGTGGAGTACTTGTACTCCCGCAAATACCCCCGATACCTAAATAGAATACTTCTCCGCCGCAAAGCCGCCGCCGCATACTGCATCCCGCCGCGTTAATCTCTGTGCAATACAGCGCGCATTACAAGCTTTCGTTTAAATATTTGTAATGCCCGCCGCGCCATGTATAGACACTCCCCTTCTCGGGATTGGACGGATCTGTCCAATTCTGAGCAAGGGGGAGTGTCTATGCACGGATCTGTGTATAGACACTCCCCCTTGCTCGGAATTGGACGGATCTGTCCAATCCCGAAAAGGGGAGTGTCTATACATGGTGAGGCGGGCATTACAAGTATACAAACGAAAGCTTGTAATGCGCGCTGTATTGCACAGGGATTAACCCGGCAGCAGCGGCATCTACTACAGGTATGGGGGACATGGCTGCATATGTGGGGGACAGGACATGGCTGCAATATGTGGGGGACAGGACATGGCTGCAATATGTGGGGGACAGGACATGGCTGCAATATGTGGGGGACAGGACATGGCTGCAATATGTGGGGGACAGGACATGGCTGCAATATGTGGGGGACAGGACATGGCTGCAATATGTGGGGGACAGGACATGGCTGCAATATGTGGGGGACAGGACATGGCTGCAATATGTGGGGGACATGGCTGCATTTGGGGACACATTTAAAAAAAGTATCGGTATTCGGTATCGGCGAGTACATGGGAAAAAAAGTATCGGTACTTGTACTCGGGTCCTAAAAAAGTGGTATCAGGACAACCCTACTTTTTGCTATAATAAATATCCCCGAAATATATTTTAAAAAACATTTTTTTTCCCTCAGTTTAGGCCAATACATATTCATCTACCAATTTTTTGGTAAAAAAAACAAAAAAAAACGCAATAAGCGTTTATTGATTGATTTGCGCAAAAGTTATATAGTTTACAAAACAGGGGAAAGTTTATGGCATTTTAATTAATAATTTTTTTTTTTTTACTAGTAATGGCGGCAATCAGCTATTTTTATTGTGATTGCGATATTATGGTGGACGCATAGGACACTTTTAACACTTTTTTGGCACCATTGTCAATTTCGCAGCGAAAAGTGCTAGCGGCGATCAGGTCCACAGGTGCGGCCATGGAGCTTCGGACTGGGTCGCGATTCTGCCGACGTATATCGGCGTTGGACGGTCCTTAAGTGGTTATATCTGAGTTACACCCAAAAATGGAACTTCCACTTATATGCTTCCTCCCCCTCTCCGGTGTCACATTTGGCACCTTTCAGGGGGAAGGGGGGGGAAACGGGGACCTATTTATGACATGTCCCCTTCCCCACTTCCGTAGATGCGGCCCGTTCGCACGTAAAGTCGACCCCCCCCCCTCCTCCTTCCCCAGCCACTGGGCCAATTGGATAGCACACAGCGCGCTTTGCGCATGTGCGACACTGATTGGTTCCCTAACCAGGAATGGCGGCAATCCGAACATCTGCTGGGGTGCTGACATTGCGCGCTCCCTGGACAGGTAAGTGCCCTAATATTTGTACTCAGAGTCTCAGGTAATCGTGCTAGGGAAAGGACTGAGGGGAAACAGGGAAAACGACCTGCGGAGGGAAATTGACCTGAGGTATGCCGGGGTCACGTGGTCAGTATGCCTAAAAGGGGGCATACCCAAGTAGAAGTAAAAGAAGAAATGCAATAAAAAGGGGATGGGTGGGTGGGCCACCAGAAAACCGACGCCCAGAAGGAGGAAGGAGGGTGGGTTTAAATACCTCCCGACTCCTCCTACAAATACAGGCTTGACCTGCAGTCAGCCTTTAACACTTGTACTCGGAGTCTCAGGTAATCGTGCTAGGGAAAGGACTGAGGGGAAACAGGGAAAACGACCTGCGGAGGGAAATTGACCTGAGGTATGCCGGGGTCACGTGGTCAGTATGCCTAAAAGGGGCCAAAAATAACACAGTAGGATGAGCTAGGGAAGGGATTGAAATGAAAGTAACTGAATGTACCACAAGCCCCTAATGCAAGAATGCCTGTGACTGACATGTGAACTGGGATATGTCTGGAAAAGAAAGCTACCTACCGCCCACCTAATTCTTCAACAACAAGAAAACAAACCCCCTACAAATAGCAGCAGAAACTGCACCTGTACTGAAACCATGGCCCGGAGTGAATGATGAAGTGCTACCCTAGATAGGAAGCAGGTAATAAGTAAGTCGTGCCCTGTGCTAGCAGGGAAGGGGGTACTAGGGAAAAGGAAAAGTGGCCTATCCCTGAGTATGTCCGCAACGGTCTAGCGCCCAGAATGTCCTGGACCCAGCTAAACCCGTTTGAAGCTGCAAGTGGCAAAAGAAAGCAAACGCAAGTAGGTACTGGCATGTTTGTGAGAAAAGAACCCAGGATACCGAGATAGGAACGCCTGGAAGATATCCCAGGCCGAGTCACGAGTTTTCGGGCTGTATGAAAAGGACTTGAAGATCAAGCTTCGTCTATGACAAAATCGGAATATACAAGGAGGGTGCACAACCATGTGAAGAAACCCGTGACTGGAGAAGGATGGATGACGGCACAATCTGCAATATCTGCTGCCTGTGACATGAACTCTGCAAAGAAGCAAGACATCGTTAAACAACCAACAAGCCCTAACTTACCTTAGGAAAAGGAAAACCCCTACCTCCCCTTACCCCTACCTACGTAAGTGTCCGTGATTGACACATGCAGTGATGTAGAGCAGGACAGAGAGCGTGTCAGTCTAGGGAACTGACAAGGCTGAGCAACCTGAGGCAAAGCAGGCCAATGGAAAACGTAACACTCAAGCCTAACAACCTGAAGAAATATGGGGAAGGTGATGTAAGTGACGAGATTACGTGACGTATGAAAAATGTAATGAAAGCCGTGAGAAGCGGATGAGGGGACTTGCCACCGCACAAGCCAATTAAAACGAACATCTCAATCCGACAGAACCTGTGAACGCGACAGGTAACCAGCAGTGGAGAGTGGACATGAACTAACGTGCGGATATGAACGTGACATGTATGCACAGCCTGTGCAAATGAAACGTGGGTAAGTGTAGGACTGGTGCAGCTGGACTGAGAATGTGACAACCCCATGAATGCAAAGGCCGAGCAACCCGAAGCGTAGCAGGCAAATTAAAACATACACTCAGGCCTGATGAACCTGAAGACGTGTCAGGTTAACGTGTGAGAAATTAATTCCAAGATGCATGAAACGTATGAGAACGGATGAGGAGACTTGCCACTGCACAAGCCAATTAGAAACGAAACATCTCAATCCGACAGTACCCGTAGACGTGACAGGTAACCAGCAGTGGAGAGTGGCAATGAACTAACATGTATGCCCAGACTAAGAAGATGAAATGTGGGTAAGTGTAGAACTAGCGCAGCTGGACTGAGAATGTGACAACCCCATGAATGCAAAGGCCGAGCGACCTGCGGCGTAGCAGGCAAATTAAAAACGTACACTCAGGCCCGATGAACCTGAAGACGTGTCAGGTTAACGTGTGAGAAATGCAAAGCTGAGATGCATGAAAACGGATGAGAAACGGATGAGGAGACTTGCCACTGTACAAGCCAATTAGAAACGAAACATCTCAATCCGACCGTACCTGTAGACGTGACAGGTAACCAGCAGTGGAGAGCGGCCATAACCTAACATGCATGCCCAGATTATGAAAATGAAATGTAGGTAAGTGTAGGAGTAGTGCAGCTGGACTGAGAAAGCGACAAACCCGTGACTTACCAAGGCCGAGCAACCTGAGGCGTAGCAGGCAAATTAAAAACGTACACTCAGGCCTGATGAACCTGAAGATGTGTCAGGTCATTGTGAGAGATGAAATGTCAAGATGTATGAAACGTAGACGTGATGGGTGACCCCCCCCGGAGGGGAACGCCATGAATCAAAATGAACATACCAAAGCTACCAACCAGAAAACTTCCCAACTGAAACCCTGCATGAGAAACGTAAATTGCATGAAACGCACACACCTAAAAACATAAACAGCATGGGAAACAAAAACATGGGAAACGTAAATGCCTGAGAACATAAAAAATACCCTGAGAAACGGAATCGTAAGCATCACGACTGAAACCTGCATGAGTAACGTAAACACATGAGAACATGAATGGCGTGAGAAACGTAACGTAAAAAAGGAAAGTACAAACGTAAAATTGCATGAGAAACGGAAAACATAAAATAGCATGGGAAACAAAACATGAGAAACGTAACATCTGAGAACATGACACATGAGAAACGTAATTGTAAGAAAAATGTAAAACGCAGGAGAACGTGAGACACGTAATGCATCACCACAGAAACCTGAACGAGGAACGTAGACACGTGCGAACATGAATAGCGTGAGAAACGCAGCGTAAAATGGAAAGTAGACACGTGAAATAGCATGAGAAATGGAAGAACATGAGAACAAAAAAAAAAGCAAGAGAAAAGTGTACACTCGACAACCGTGATTGCATGAGAACATGAATCGCAACCATGCAAGAACATGACTAGCATGTGCCACGTGAAAGCCTGAGAACGAGAAAACCATGAGAAATAAAATTGCATGAGACACGTAGATGCGTGAGAAAAACATGCGAAACGTAACCGCATGCGAAGACCTAATCGCATGACAATCAACCATGAGAAACATAATCGCATGAGCGACTACAATGCGACAACGCATGAGCAACTACCAAGAGAAACGTAAACACATGCGAACGTAAACACATGAGAACGTAATTGCATCAGCAATGTAATCACATCAGCAACTACAACAAGAACGTGAATCGCATGAGCAACTACCACGAGAAACGTGAATCGCATGAGCAACTACCACGAGAAACGTGAATCGCATGAGCAACCACCACGAGAAACGTGAATCGCATGAGCAACCACCACGAGAAACGTGAATCGCATGCGCAACCACCACGAGAAACGTGAATCGCATGCGCAACCACCACGAGAAACGTGAATCGCATGAGCAACCACCACGAGAAACGTGAATCGCATGCGCAACCACCACGAGAAACGTGAATCGCATGCGCAACCACCACGAGAAACGTGAATCGCATGAGCAACCGCCACGAGAAACTTAAATCGCATGAGCAACTACCACAAGAAACGTGAAACGCATGAGCAACTACCACGTGAATCGCATGGAACGTAAATCGCATGCGCAACACAAGCATGCGCAACGCAAACGCAACGCAATCGCATGTGCAACTACCACGCAAAACGCCATCGCATGAGACCACCATGTGAAAGGTGATCGCATGAGAACATAATCGCATAAGCAACCAACGTGAGAAACGTAAACGCCTGAGTAACTACCACATAAGAACCTACCATGTGAAAACGTAATTGCATGAGAAATGAACCGCATGAGAAAATACCATGAGAAATGTAAACGCATGAGAACTACCATGAGACATAATCGCATCAGAGACATAATCGCATCAGAGACATAATATGCAAGGGAAACGAAACGCATGGGAAAAAGATACTGAATGAAAAAAGTAGTCGCATGCGACCCTGAACCGTGAGAAACGTGACATGTGGACGCACAAGAAACATGAAAACAAAAAGCAACCAGAAACCTGAGACAGGGGGAGATGCATGACAGTAGTGAAAAACAGAGCTGGACATGGAGTATACACATGAAAGGAGCTGAACTTGTGTTGTAAGGAGTATACATACCGTGTGGATAGAATGCTGCATATGGCCAGGCTGATAGCCACAGATCCTTCCCCCTGACACCATGTGGAGTGAACCTTGCTCTGCCCGCCCCCCTAACTCACTCCTGAGAACGAGCAGACCTCGTACAGCCCCTCCCCCCGACTGGGGAACCCCCAAACCACTCAGCCAAGCCCCCCCCACCTACCAAGAGCGAACACACGCTCCCCCTGCAACCACTCCACCGTAGAAAGAGGAGCGGGTCCCCGATCAGTAAGGAGGGAGGAAGCAACTCCCGCTCTGCTGCAGCCATCAGCCGCCGCAGCGTGCGACTCCTGGAGCACCAGTCGGCACTCTGACGTCACACAGGGAAGTAGCGTGGAGAGCTCCCCAGACCGTAGATCCCCCATGCAGCCCAGATGGAGGTGGCCGCCACACAGGGAAGTAGCGTGGAGAGCTCCCCAGCCCGTAGATCCCCCATGCAGCCCAGATGGAGGTGGCCGCCGCTCGCCCCCCCCAAAGGCCCCGACTGACTCCGGAAACCTGTTGGAATAAAAGTTAGACATGGGGGCCACACGTGGAGCCTCACGTCCTGCTGACAGAGCCGAAACCGGAAGTGACATCAGATGGGTCGTCCCACCAGAAAACCGACGCCCAGAAGGAGGAAGGAGGGTGGGTTTAAATACCTCCCGACTCCTCCTACAAATACAGGCTTGACCTGCAGTCAGCCTTTAACACTAAAAGTCAGGAGCTGCACTATTTGAAGCTGCTGATTTTTACATATTTTTTTGGGCTGGAACGCCTCTTTAACTAATTGCCGACCGCCCGCCGTCATATTACTGTGGGACGGTGGCACTGCTATGTGGGAGCACGTAGCTCTACGTCCTCCCTTTAGCAGCTTGTAGGGCGCGCGTGTGCCCGGCGGGTACGATCGCCGCCGGGCACCCGTGATTGCTCGTTACAGAGCGGGAAACGGGAGGTATGTGTGTAAATACATACCTCTCGTTCCTGTCAGCGGGGGAAACGCTGATCTTCTGTCCATACAATGGACAGAAGATCAGTGATTTCCCCTAGTGAGGCCACCCCCCCCCCCCCAATACAGTTAGAACACACCAGGACCACACTTGACCCCTTCCCTGCCCCCTAGTGTTAACCCCTTCACTGCCAATGGCATTTTTATAGTAATACAATGCATTTTTATAGCATTGATCGCTATAAAAATGCCAATGGTCCCAAAAATGTGTCAAAGGTGTCCGATGTGTCCGCCATAATATCGCAGTACCGAAAAAAAATAATAAAAATGCCATAAAACTACCCCATTTTTTTGTAAACGCTATCAATTTTGCGCAAACCAATTAATAAACGCTAATTGCTCATTTTTTTTTTTTTATGAAAAATATGTAGAAGAATACGTATCGGCCTAAACTGAGGAAAAAAAATGTTTTTTTATATCTTTTTTGGGATTTTTATTATAGCAAAATGTAAAAAATATTGCATTTTTTTTCAAAATAGTCGCTCTATTTTTGTTTATAGCGCAAAAAATAAAAACCGCAGAGATGATCAAATACCACCAAAAGAAAGCTCTATTTGTGGGAAAAAAAGGACGCCAATTTTGTTTAGGAGCCACGTCGCATGACCGCGCAATTGTCAGTTAAAGCGACGCAGTGCCGAATCACAAAAAGTGCTCTGGTCTTTGGACAGCAATATGGTCCGGGGCTAAAGTGGTTAACTAAGGTCACTGTTAGCAGCTGCAACACACAGTATGTTGCAACTTTTAAAGGCACAGTAACAAAGGACATAGTTAGTAAAGTGTGTTATCTAAGGACATTTTCTTTATCTAACTGGGACAAAAAAATGGAATAAAAGGATAAATCTACTCACCTCCATAATTCTCCTCCGTTTGCAATTTTTACTTTCATCTTTACAAGCAGTATTTGCCATCACACCTGGAAACAGCTGAAAAGCAGATGGGGAAACAATACCTAAAAAAAGGAAAGCACAGTGAAGACAAAAAAAATAACAATACAAAAATAAATATCATAAAGGTGTCCAGTTGCCCAGATCACTTTTAGTGAACAGCCAATCACTGGCTGAAAAAAAAAAACATGATTCTATTACGCCACCTACTGGACGCGGCCAAGGCATGCATCCTGCTATGCTGGAAGCCGCAACACACACCAACGGTAGCCCAATGGCTTAGGAAAGTAGACAAGGTAGATAAAATGGAAGTCCTGATCCTCACTAGCCAGAAGAGACAGGAGGTGTACACAGAGACTTGGCAATTGTGGACTGTATTCTGATGAGGGCAGGACCCTCAGGGGAGAACCCCTAGAACCTGACCGGGCCTCCCCTAGTGCAGACGCCCCAACCTCAGACGGGTAGGCTACAGAAACGGGCCTCTCCTGTTCCCATATCTTGCACTCGTCTCCCCATGCAGTGCTACTCCCCCCCTCAACCTGACTCCACACCTTTACTCTTTCTTTAACCCTACTCTCTTTTCCTGGTTTCTGTTTAGTTAAATAAAACCTGCGGAGTGGACTGGCCCTATCGGCCCTAGACTCTGACGACGGGCCCCCACGGGTGGGTAGGATGGATCCCTCCCTTTTGCGCAGGGCCACTATCCCTCACACACACCTGGCCTGGAGGCCTCAGGCAACGCGATACCCACACCTGACTCCCGTGCGGGGGTGCCACGCTGTTACTTGTGAATCTTTGTGTTTCTACATGTATTCTGATGTACTTTGTGAACACTGTTGTTTTGGGTCCGTGTGGACCAGTTTCTCTGCTTTGAATAAAGAATTTAAAAAAAAAAAAAGAAAAAAGCATGATTCCGAGTTAATTGCCACCACAAACTTGCCAGCCAGTTATCAGCAGTCCTTTCCTCACACGCTGTGTCAACACACTGCTTACACTGATAATCAGGGGCACTGGTCATCAGTGTCCAGATGATCAGT
Organism: Rana kukunoris; assembly: GCA_029574335.1. Taxonomy (NCBI): domain Eukaryota; kingdom Metazoa; phylum Chordata; class Amphibia; order Anura; family Ranidae; genus Rana; species Rana kukunoris. The sequence continues at coordinate 43,422 of JAJQKJ010002348.1, forward strand.
GCCGCCCCATTACTACCAATCAGTGCAGTTCAAGTTTATCAGTGCCACCTATTGTATATTTGTAGGGCAATGACTCCAATACAAACTCAACAAGTAAAAAATATATTTTTAATATACAAAATATAAAAATGGGGGTGAAGGGGGGGGGGGGGCATAGGATAGACTATGTCAAGCAAATTGCAAGTATACAATGTATATGAAAATGTGTAACATGCTGATCATGGGATCACAACCACTAATTTAGATCACTCTTGTACTGATGAACATCACCCAACGCGTTGATCCCCCAGAGGCGATTTAGTTCGCATGTGCTGCGCTATATAAGTTTTTATTCATTCATTTTTCATTTCATTCATTCATTCATCCTCTTCATCAGGGAAGTGGTAGGAGTATCTATGATATCATGTAAAAGGAGTTAAAAGCAAGGAGAGAGGACTCTGCTGACCCTGGACTGTCCAGAAGATTGGAGACTAGGGAGACCACCCCACCGACAGCCAAAAGAGAGAGCGGAGGGAGGAGACCCAGCCCACCAGAGGACCCACAGCAAAAAGGAGGTGAAAAAAAATGAGGATCTCAATAAATAGGCACACAGAGAGGCTTTCTACATCAGGAGACATTTAACCCCTTCAGTGCAGTGGGAGCCCTACTGTAAATGAGGACTTTGGATTTTACATGGTTAACTGCAATATTACAATTAGGGTGAGATTTACTAAGGCTGCTTTCACACTGAAAGAGCCGGCCGTTATCGGTAAAATGCTGCTTTTTTCGAAGGTGGTTAAAAACGTTGTGTGCTTTGTAAGTGCTGCCCATTCATTTCAATGGGCAGGGCGTTTTGGAAGCGCTGTCTCAAACCGTAAAAAGATGCTGCTTTCAGGACTTTTCCTAACGCCCTGTAAACGCACCGATCGAGCGTGAAAAGTCACACTGAGACCGATGGGAGGCGATTTTCAGGTGCTAAAAAGTCTGAAAAACGCTTCAGTGTGAAAGGGGTCTAAAATCAGTGTACTCAGAATCTGGTGCAGCTGTGCATGGTAGCCAATCAGCTTCTTACTTCAGCTTGCTCAACTAAGCTTGACTTGACTGAGCCGTTTTTAAGCTGCAAAAAAAAAAAAACAGGACCAGTGCATTCTGAAGCTCCAGCAATAGAGCTGTAAAAACGCCAGATGTTAAACGCTCAAAAATGCGCAAAAACACTACCTGCCGCGTTTTTGAGCTCCAGCTAAAAAAAAAAAAAAAAAAAACATGGACAGGTGTTTTTAAGCTGTAAAAAAGGCTAAAAAAAGTGTCTGTAAAAACGTTTATGGGAATGAAGCCTAAAACCTGGAAGCTGATTTCTGAGATTTGCGTGCACAGCGGCACCAGATTTTGCACTCTACAGGTTTAGCAAATAACCCACTTGGACCACTTTCACAATCGGGGCGGTGCTGGCATTAGCAGTAACGCGCCACTAGTTTTAGCGGCGCATTGCCGTTGTTATAGCGTTGCTTTTTGACTGCTAGCAGGGTGCTTTTAACCCCCACTAGTGGCCAAATAAAGGTTACTAGCACCCGTGTTACTGGTAGGCTTATGTTTGCAGGTTTTCCTTTATCTTGCACCAGCCATTTAATGGTTTGACAGTTTGTTTGAGAGCACAACTAATGTGACAGTTACATTCCCGGCAGTTGTTTGAATCTGTAAATTGATTTGTTTAGTTACACTTTAACCACTTAAGGACCGCCTCCTGCACATATACATCGGCCCGGTCCGAAGCTGCGGGAACAGCGGACCCGTTCGCCGCCGGTATCCTGCGATCGGTCTCAGGAGCTGAAGAACGGGGAGAGGTGTGTGTAAACCTTCCCTGTTCTTCACAGTGGCTTAGATTAAGGCTTAACTGTAGGTGCTGAAAATATCTCCTTAACTTACACGGTTAAAGCGGATCTCCACCCTAAAGTGGAGTCGCGCTGATCGGAACCCTCCCCCCCCTCCGGTGTCACATTTGACACCTTTCAGGGGGGAGAGGGGTGCAGATACCTGTCTAAAGACAGGTATTTGCACCCACTTCCGGCCACACGTCTCGGGTAAAAGACAGGTTTTTTTGGCACATCCCGTCTGTCCCCCGTTGTGTGCTGGGAACACTCGGCTCCCAGCACACAGCGGAAGCCAATCGGTGGGCGCAGCGCGACTCGCGCATGCGCCGTAGGGAACCGGGCAGTGAAGCCGGAGCGCTTCACTTCCTGGTTCCCTCACCGTGGATGGAGGGGGGAGCAGCAGGGTGACGAGCGATCGCTAGTCCTCTGCTGCAGACGCCGCTGGACTCCAGGACAGGTAAGTGTCCTAATATTAAAAGTCAGCAGCTGCAGTATTAGTAGCTGCTGGCTTTTAATATTGTTTTTTCATGGGCCATCCGCTTTAAGGAGATATTTCCAAGAAAGACAGCACCGATGTCTACGGCGCGGTGCGCAGGTGCAATGAGCATAGTGGTGGCACTCCGGATATCATGGCGGCGACGGAGGTGTCTGAGAATGGCTGCGGGGGCTTCATTCTCAGGTAAGTAATTCATAATGAGCTAGCATGCTATGCATACTATCTTATTATGCCTTTGTATTGCAGGTTTTTTTTTTTTTTAAGAAAGGGTTTACTTCCTCTTTAAAGGGACCGATGTACACCTATGCCAATTTGCGAAGCCGTGCCAATCTGTCAACAGTATAATGTCAGCAGCTGGTCAGCAGACGGTTAATGGTATCTCCATGCATCGGCACGGTTTCACGCATGCCAAACTGCATGGAGTCGCAGCACCATGTAGTTAGGTGCAGCTCAATTTGAAACAAAGGGTTGGTGACTTCCTTCTTTGCAGATTCAGAAGCCCATTTAAATAACTGGGCTGCTGTAGATGTGACAAATGTGCTGCACATATCTGAACCAGGCCTTAGGGTCGTTTCACACGGGCGGATCAGTATTGATCCACTCCGTGTGTCCGTAAGCTCAGCGGGGATCCTCCGTAAATCCCCGCTGAGCTGTCAGGGCGGTCCCCGCACACTGTGCAGGGACCGCCCTGTCTTTCCTCCGCTCTCCCCTATGGGGGATCGGATGAACACGGACCGTATGTCCATTATCATCCGATCCGATGACGGAAGAAAAAATAGGATTTTCTTCCGTCCGAAAAAACGGATCTTTACGGAGGTGGACAATTATGGGTGTCAGCGGATGGTCATCCGCTGACACCCATAATCACATAGGGACCAATGTATGTCCCATTTTCATCCGCAACGGATGGATGAAAATGCAGACATACGGTCCGCACATGTGAAGGGGCACTAACAGAGCGCTGGGGTGTCAGACGTCTGCAGGGTTGTCACTGCAGTAAAGCAATATATGCGTTACAGTGATAATTAATGGCACCCAATGTCCTTCTCAAAAAAAAAAAAAACGCACAGTAGCTGTAATCACGTGCTGTATTGGTGTGTTGGATCTCTGCTGTCCAATGACAGTGGGGCCCTCGGCATCCTCATCCACGACTACTGGTCCTGCAATGTACGTGAGACATCAGTGAGCTGCGAGTGGTGTTTCGTCACATATGGCTACTCATCACATTTGGTTACCCGCTGGAATGCGCATTCGCGAAGCCGCCATATGCGTTCCAACACTTTTACAAATGTGATGGATAGCCGAATGTGACGAAGCATAGAGCGAGAGAATTTCAATGAGAATTTAGCATATGGTGGCCTCGCGCAAGCGCACTGCAGCGGGTAGCCAAATGTGATGGGTCTCTATATGTTACGAAACAGTGGCAGAGAAAAGTCCTACAGTGAGGTATACAGATATATCTCCTTATTTATCACCGTCTGAACCAAACCACAACTATTAAACCCGTTTTTGTCATTTCAACTATTCAGGTATGGTAACTACGCCTATCTATAGAAAGGGGAGTACACAATGCTATGAGTAACACAAATGCTTCCCCTTAATGAGGTGATCTCTCCCCCTCTATACCGTGAAGACACGACATGCCGTTTCCACCCCCCGCTTTGTACACCCCCTCTGAAGTATACCGGGATCGGAGAACGGGCGTGACGTCACCAGAAATATAATATGGAGACCGCGGGCAGTCCTCAAAGGATCGTGCGTCACCACTGCGGAACTCGCGCGTCGTCCCTGCGCAGTAAAAGTTGATTAGCAGGGATGAGGGCGCCAATAGGTGAGCGCCGCCACACACACGTGACCAGCAGCGGTGCAGTGAGGGTGTTTATTTCTGGTCAGGTGATCAGTGCACTGCAGTGATAGTACAAAGGAGAGGAGTATAGGCGGGAAAGAAGGGAGACGGCCTCCCTCAGTATATGTATTCATCTGAACACTGCAAACCTCTAAATAAAGCATTGAAAGAGTCATTCCTAATATTCTTGTTTACCTTAATCTGCTACAATTAATAGATGGAGGTCCTGCCATTAAAGAGGAAGTAAACCCTCTCTAAAAAAAAAAAATCCATGCAAGACAAAGGCATAATGAGCTAGTATGCATTGCATACTAGCTCATTATGAATTACTTACCTGAGAACGAAGCCCCCGCAGAGGTCCTCTGACATCTCCTCCGTCACCGCCATGATACCCAAAGTTTTGTTCAAGAACTTCCTGTTAGACTTCAGATAAAATTCAACATTGCTTGACAAAAGTTTCCCTGAAAAAGAAACTATAAAGGTGCAGACACTAGAATCTAACATGCCCATCACATGCCACCTCGCACTTTCACCCCCTTCCTGCCCAGGCCAGCTTTCAGCACTGTCGCATTTTGAATGACAATTGCACGCTTATGCTACACTGTAACCATGTAAAAATGTTATCATTTTCTTCACACAAATAGAGTTTTCTTTTGGTGGTATTTAATTACTGCTGGAATAAAAAAAAAAAGGCTGAAAATGTTGAAAACATTTTTTCTTTGTAAATAAGTACATTTTCCTTCACTGATGTGCGCTGATGACGCGGCACTGATGGGCACTAATAGGCTGCACTGATGGGCACTGGTGAGGTTGCACTTATGGACAATAATTAGATGGCACTGATGAGGAGGCACTAATATTCTGCACTTATGGGCACTGATAGGTGGCACTGATGAGTGGTACTGGTGGGCAATAATAGGTGGGACTGGTGGGCACTGATGGGCAGCATGGATAAGCGGTATTGATGGGTGGGAAAAGGGATTACCGCTCCAGGTAGATCAGAGGAAATAAACCGCTCCTCAAAGTTGAAGCAACAGGTGCTGGCAATGCATATAGCAATTGGATAACAGACAAATCTGGACAGCCACACTCCAAAAATGATCCTTTATTTGTAGAAAATTGTATCAAACAGTGTTTAATCATATCTCATTGATGGGTGGCACTGATGGGCATTGATGGGTGGCACTGATGGGCATCACTGATAGGCGGCACTGAAAGTCGACACTGAGGCCGCGTACACACGATGAGACATGTCCGCTCAAACATGTCCGACGGACCGTTTCCAGTGGACATGTATCATCGGATTTTGGTCTGATGGCGTGTACACCCCATCGGACGAAAATCCCCTCGGGGTGAGGACGCGGTGACGTGGAGGTGACGTTGACGCCGCCACGCCACCACTCCAGGAAGTAAAATGTGCGGGCAGATATGTCCGCTGGTTAGTGTACTAACCAGCAGACATGTCGGACGGACGGGTTCCCAGAAGACAGATCCCAGAAGCATGCTTTAAAATTTGTCTGCTGGAAAAACCTGTCTGTCCGCCCGTACACACGATCGAATTTGTCTGCTGAAACGGTCCGTCGGACCAGTTTCAGCAGATATATTCGATCGTATGTACGCGGCCTGAAATTCGACACTGACTGGCTTCACTACTGGGCACTTTTCTGGCTGTGGTGGGGACTAATTGTTGGCACTGGTGGGCATTGATTGCTGGCACTGATTGGCGCTGGTTGCTGGCACTGGTAGGCAATGGTTGCTGCCACTGGTGGCACACTAATGTAATCAGGGCACTGATCATTAGTGCCCTGTTTCCATCTCTCTGAGCTGATTGGCTCTCCTCTCCTTACACTCTGTCAGTGTGATGCCGCGTACACACGGCAGAGAAACTCTACGGGCGGAACACATCATTCCGCCCACCGAGGTTCTCTGCTGGCCGTCAGAATCGGCGCCCCTGCCTGTCGGGAAAGGCAACCAGCCATTCATCCCGACGGGCCGTCGAGCAAATAGAGAACCTGTTCTCTATTTGCTCGACGGGTTTCCCGACGGGCGGTGCTCGCCGAGAGCGTACACACGGCCGAGGTTCTCGTCAGAATGCGGCTCCCAGCGAGGTTCTCGCTGGTTTCTGCCGAGAACCTCGGCCGTGTGTACGGGGCTTTAGGTGAGGAGTGCCGGTTCTGCCACTTCCTTGTTTACATGTGACCAGCTGACAGCTGTGATTGGACAAAGCCGTTCACATGATTAAAGATCCTCATCAGTGGCTCTTTACAAAGATCAGGGTTGCGCCATGTCCTAGCAGCATGACGGGATCACCACGCTGCGCGGGCACGCAGGAGCTGTCGTTCAGGTGCGCCGTCATATGACATCCACCCAGTACGAGAGCCGTACTGTCCCGCCATCATTTGATGGTGAGCGGGCAGCAAGTGGTTAAACCCAAACATAAATGACTTAAGACTCGTACACGCTATAAGAAAATCGGGCGAACATTTTTGTCCAAAGAATTTTCGTGATTTTTGTTCATCGGTTCCGATTTGCTGTGGAACAACAAGGAAAATTGTACGATCGCTTGAGGGGAAATCAAGGGGAACACAGTTCCTTTATTGTTTTCTGGGTCACTGGGGAAGCACCCGATTGGATGCTGACACCCCATGTGACTCCAGCAGCCATCTTGGGTCAGGCAGAACCCACTTAAATGGGGTTGTAAAAGCAAAGGTTTTTTATTAGGGCTGTGCAAATTAACTTTTAATTGATCGATTAATCTTTAATTTTTTTGATCGATCAAAATCTTTTTGATCGATTAAAATTCTTTGGATTGGTACTTACCTCTCCACCGGCTTCTGGGCCTTCAGGGAGTACTGTCGGAGATCCGGTGACGTCACGGACACCGGCGGGGCTTACTGTGTCCATCTGAAGGGCTCCTTTGCTGTGCCTTCATATCTGCATGCTGGCGGGACCTTACTATCTGCCACACACAAGGGCTGTTACACTTCCCTCTATCACCCTGGGATTCTACAACCATCCACTGGGAGTTGTGATAGTTCCCTTCACGGGACATCTACATGCCGACGGACTGATGTTAACCCCTCCTCATCTGGATTCAGCAGTGGTATCGTTTTACACATTTTTATACCAGTATCATACTTAGCTACATGTTTTTATGACTGCTTTTGCTACCGTTTGGTATTACTTGCACCATTTTTACAGTTTATGTAGCTACATCGATTTTATCTTGAAGACTATAAAAGTTTTAATGCTATTCCCATCAAGCACTGCCTTTGTGTGTGTTTTGTATCCTGCTATCCATTTTTCCAGTGGTTGGAGCTGCACTAGGAATCGGCCTGCAAGGAGATCAGCTAAAAGTAGTTGGATCTGTATGTGCGTTGTAATTAATCGAAATTAGTCGATTAATCCATTAAAAAAATAAACGATTAATCGAACACAAAAATGTTGATCAGTAACAGCCCTATTTTTTATCTTAAAGTGGAGTTCCACCCATTTTTTTATGTTTGTCTGTGCTGCATGCCCTAATCTCATAGGGCCAGATTCAGGTAGATGGGAGCATCTTTGCTCCAGAGTAACGCTTCTCATTTACGTTACTCTGCCGAAATTTTAGGAGCAAGTGCTGTTATTCAAGAAGCACTTGCTCCTAAAGTTGCGGCAGCGTATCGAAAATGAGCCGGCGGAATTCAAATTGGGCGGGTACGGGGCGTGTAGTATTTAAACTAAGCGCGATCCCGCGGCGAACGTACTGCGCATGCGTCGAGTGTCAAAGCATCCCCGTGCGCATGCTCCAAATTCTGTGAATGAACGTCAATGACGTCACATTCCCATTCATGAACTTTTTACGCAAGCGACGCCATTTTTTTTTTCCGACGCGATGACGACGCCTATACCTAACATAGGATACTCCACTAGGGGGCTGCTTTATCTATGCGCCGTGTATCGCTTCCGTAAACGTCGTAACGTCACTGCGTCGCGCCCAAATTCGCTCGTGAATTGCCGATTTCCGCTCATTAACATATTTTTTGAGCGTAAATCGGCGGGAATGCCCCGGCGCCATTTTTAAGTTGAAGTAACGATGCGATGGCGAAATTCATTTACGCTGATCGCATCGGAACTTCAACCCGGCGTTTCTTGTTTTCTGGTTACAGAAAACAAAATCGCCGGCTTAAAGTGACAGTTAGGCTGGCGGATCACTGGATCCGCCAGCCTAACTGTACCTGAATCTGGCCCATAGTGTTCAGAATGGACAATTTTTATTTATTTTGTTGCTTGTAAATACCTTTATTTTGTAGTCCTTCATTACTTCCACCTCCTTATTAGCCTAGGCTATTAAATCACAAGGCTATTTGCAAGGGTTTCTGGGATAGGCATCATGTTTCCCAGTAGTCCTTGCAAACCTGACTAAAACCTATGGAATGCTAGCCATAACATTTTTTTAAGGGCCCTTTCACACGAGCGGACGAACGGTCTGCTCATTACAAGTCCGTTTCCGTTAGCGGATGATGCATCCGCTAACGTCCGCTCGATCCGCATCCGTTTTTGCGGACGGAAGAATGTCCTATTTTTCTTCCGTCCGGCCAAACGGATCGGATGCAAACGGACAGACGGTCCGTTTCCATCCGACTCCCCATAGGCGGAGAGCGGAGGAGAGACGGGGCGGTCCCTGCACAGTGTGCGGGGACCGCCCCGTCCGCCCGACAGCTCAGCGGAGACCCCCCGCTGAGCTGACGGACACACGGAGCGGACCGAAAAACGGTCCGCTCCGTGTGAAAGGAGCCTAACACTAACATACTTAAAGCGGAGCTCCAGCCGCAATTTTTTTTTTTTTTTTTTTTTTTTAAAGTCAGCAGCTACTAACAGTGTAGCTGCCAGTGTTGCTCATCTTACTTTAAAAAAGTAATTAGTTACAGTTACAAATTACTTCTCCGAAAAAGTAATTGCGTTAGTGACTCAGTTACTACATTGAACAAGTAATTTGGTTACTCAGCAAAGTAACTGAATTTTTTTTAAATATTCTACAATGCTTTGTTGAGAAGCAGATGACGGGCGCTTACCAGGGAGCAGTGAGTTAATACTCCAAGACAAAAGAATGCCAAATTCTTGAGAGAAGAAAACCGGAAACAAATGGTGATCTGGTGTACATCCCAGCCTAGGTGCAGCCGTCCCACCATGTATGTACAGCTAATAGGACTTAAAACCCTTATCCATCTGCTACATATTACATCCAAATTATAAGCTGGATTAAAATGTATGTTTATAATATACATTCCCTTGACGTTTACAGAGTCTGTAATTTAAAATCTTATATTAGGCTTTATAAGAATTTTCTATAGTTTGTTTATTATTTTATTTATCTTATATAAGCTTTATTGGATGCAAGGGATCTGGAATGGGGATGTCAGATTTTTCTTTGTTGTCTGATGAAGAGATGAAATCACTGACCAAAAATAACCTGCTGATCATTGGTCTGTATAGGTGTCCTGCACTTACCATGTTGACCACTAGATGTCGCTGTGTACACTGTGTTGTATAGGGAACGTTTGTTCTGTGGAACATTTTGTTCCAGCCATGTGTTCCCCAGATCATTGATCAGGTTGCGCACACAGTGTGTGTGATTGAGTTGTTCCCCGGTGATAGGTCAGTGTGAGGCGGGTGGGGCTCATTGTATCCAGGGCTCCTTGCGATTGGCAGTTTTCAGACTGCTGTGACAGGCCATCACAGCGGTCACATGATTCTAAAGCGGAGTTCCACCCATATTTATGTTCACAGCGCCGGCAGAAGCAATTACTCTGCTGCCATCTAGTGACGGTAGATGTAATTGCGGTAATGCCGCCCAAGTAATGGGAACTGCGTTACCGTGAGGGGAAGAGTAATCAGGTAGATTACTTGTTACCCTCAAAAGGGTAGGTAACTGCGTTTATTGTAACTCCGTTACTTACAACACTGGTAGCTGCTGACTTTAAATAAGGACACTTACCTTGTCCTACTTGCCCGCGCTGATGGGTCCCCCGATGCCGGTCCCACGATCGCTCCGGGTCCCGCGCCGCCATCCACACTATGGGAAACAGGCAGTGAAGCCGTACGGCTTCACTGCCCATTTCCTACTGCGCCTGCGTGAGTCTCACGCTAGACATGTGCAATTTTTTTCGTTACGAATACATTTTCTGTCATTATTCGTTATTTTCGTTGATTCGTTAACCTACGAATAAACGAATGGTTTAGCGCAAATAAAAACGAATAACGATATTTCCAAAAATAACGAATATGGAAAACTACGAAGATACGAAACTACTAAATGTAAAAGAACAACACAACGAAAGAAAAAAGAAACGAAAACATAGAAATAACGAAAACACCGAACACAAAAAAAAAAATCATAATTACGAAAAATAAACGAAAATGCAAACTTACTAATATTTGAAGAACGAAAAGAAAACAACCGAAATGCCGAACAAAGAATAAAAAACGAAAAGCAAAACTAATGAAAAATAAATTATGAATCTTCGAAAACGGAAATGAAATAATGTAAATTCACTTTCATTAGTACTGTGACCAATAGCCACTCAGCGCTGTCCCTTCCCCTGAAGAGCTTCTTTCTTATGTGGCTCCTTAACCTTGTGTCTTTATCTGTGTTAGTCAATCGCAGTAAATTACGATGTTTTACAAAATTACGACGAGTAGTGTGTCGAATAAACGTAAAATGTATTTTAACAGAATTACGAATGCAATAAAATCTACAAAAGAACGTTGTTGTTATAATCAAATTAAATTAGACACGAAAATACGAATGATCATAAAGCAACGAAGATTTATTTCTTACGAAAATACAAACGCGGCATTATGGAAAATATAATGTAAATACGAATATCAAAACAACGAAAAATAAACCAACATAAAAAAGGAATAAACAAATAAATTCATTGTAAAAATACGAACGAGGCAGAATACAACATTTAACGAAAATACTAATCTCGAATCAACGAAAAATAAACTAACATAAAAAAAACGGAAATGGAAAAAAAAGTGTTACGAAAATACTAAAGAGTACAAATACGATAGCTAACGTCTTACGAAATTACGAATCGTTACGAATCACGATAAACGAACAGAAACTAAACAGAAATAAACGAAAATTTTTGCTGTGCACATGTCTATCTCACGCTGGCTTGTGAATGGGCGCGCTGCTCTCTGAGAACACACACAGTTCCCAGAAAGCAGCGCGCCCCATTCACAAGGAGAAGGACAAGAAGAAATCGGACCGCGGTGCAGGTGAGGCAGATTCCGCATAGCAACAGGTATTTCAGGTGAGTATTTATTTTATTTATTTTTTCAGTTTTTATTTTTTATTTTTTAAACAACATGGGAAAATGTTGTTTTCCTGGGTGGAGCTCCGCTTTAAAGTAATGATTAAATAAATGTAATTAAATAATTAAATACTATTGTGTGGAATTTAATGGCCGCGGCCTTTATTATAGGTATTCAAAATATAAGTTTAACTGTAAACATACCATGAATATATTAAAATAATTGTCTTCAATAAATTCCAAGACAAAAATACAACTTGTTTAGCTATTAAAGCTCAAACTATAATAACATTAAACAAAAGTCCCACCAGCCGATCTTATGGACCATAAGAACGGCACCCCCACCGGCCCACGGCCATTTCCACACAAGACTGCAAATTCAAATTAAAAATATCATGGGCAACGTCTGAGCCGTGTACACACGACCGAGGTTCTCGCTGGAAACTAAAAAACTAAAAAAGAACGCCATATGAGCAAATCATCCCGAACATCCGCTGTGATCCATACAAAATGTCTAGGAGACTGGACACCCGAAAATAGCCCTATAAAGGCGCCTGGAAAAAACCCTACCCATAGGAATAATCCTGGATGCAACCGCCAACAATCCCAACAAAGACTGAATAGTCCTCAACTGAACCTTATTTTTAGACAGAATAACATCCAACAACAACCTGATCTTCAAAATCTTATCCCCCGGGAGCCGAAATTCTCTCTTAACAGTGTCAATCTGTATGCCTAAAAATTCCAAACATGTGGTTGGGGAGACCGACTTCTCTGGGGCCAGAGGGACTCCAAAAGATGCACAAATCATTTTAAACTCTGAAAAAATATACAAACAGTCCAGTGAATCCGCCGCCTTGCCAATGAACAAAAAAATCATCAAGATAATGAACACGGCGTGTAGAACCTGTACGACGACAAACAACCCAATTAAGAAAAGTCAAAAACATCTCAAAGTAAAAACATGACAAGGCGCATCCCATTGGCAAACACTTATCAAAATAGAACCGGTCTTCAAAAAAGAAACCCAAAGAAATGAAAGCTGACGGTCTTATAGGTAACAACCTAAAGGCCGATTTGATGTCAACCTTCACCAACAATGCACAATCACCCGCCGAGTGAATCAGAACCAAGGCATCCTCAAAAGAGGAATAAGTAACCGAACAAAGATCAGAATCAATCTCATCATTCAATGACAAACCAAAAGGAAAGATAAATGATGAATAAGTCTAAAAGAACCAGGCTCCTTCTTGGGAATAACACCCAACGGGGAAACTCTAAAATTGGGAAATGGAGGCCTATCAAAAGGACCGGCAACTCTACCTTCTTCAATTTCTTGAACAATCTTCCTTCTAACCACCTCCTTATGTACCTCAACAGAAGCCAAATTTTTAAATAAAACACAGCCTGAGCCAGTAAATGACGGTAAAAAGAAAAACCACAACAAAAACCTTCAATTAGCTTGTCTGCACTCTTGCGATCCGGGTAGGTTACAGCATGTAGCCATGGCAACATGTTTACTAGTCTCACTGGCAAAACTTCTTTTAAGAAAGAAAGGGCTCTTTGGAATGGGCTCCTTGATAACCTGTCTTCTTGAAGCAACGAAGCAGGATGAGATCCAGCACAATGAGCACATTCGTGCCTGTACCTGCAACTAGCAAGCAATCCATTTATCAACTCAAAATATTAAAATTGAAACGGAGGCCTTGCGAAACCTGTCCAGAGGAAGTGGACAGAACCGAGGAAAAAACTGCACAGCGGACGCAGAAGGAGGCACCGAAAGGCATAATTGAAGCAATGTTCGCCATCTTCGGTATCGGCCCGCGCCATAACCTGGCGAAGTAAGGAGGATCCATAACCGCTGACTGTACTGACAACGCTGCTTCTCTGGATAATTCCAACGATTTGTAAACTCAACTTTCTTTTTAGGTCTGGATAGCTGCTGATCTGCTGATGACCATTGAGACATCATTAGTATCACCAAACTGACAATAACAGTAATTATTTTCAAAAACCTTATGTAAATTGTTTATCTATGCAGCATCATCACCATGTGTGATGTTTGGATATTCCCTACCCACTCCTCCTCACTTTTATTACATTCTCGTGCAAAGCTGAAATCCAGAAGTATACAGTCTGGCTTCATGATGCCCACACTTAAGATGGCCACGGTCTATTTCTAGATTTAAACTATCTAACTATGCTAAGCAACCTAACAAAACGGACCTTAGTTTACAGACTAACTTTACTAGAATACATTAAGCTTGTGTATTACAGGGGTATTATATTTAAAAAGTGATAAAGTGGGTGGAACTCCCCTTTAACCACTTGACTACTTGGCACTTAAACCCACTAATAATACCAAGATTTTCAGTTTTGTTGCTCTCACATTTTGAATGACAATAACTCAGTCATACAACACTGTAACCAAATGAACATTTTTGTCCTTTTTTTTTTTTTTTTTCCACAAATAGAGCTTTCTTTTGGTGGTATTTTATCACCTCTGCGGTTTTTTATTTTTTACTATAAATGAAAAAAGAACAAAAATTTTGTAAAAAAAGTAATTTTTCTTCATAAACTTGGCCTAAAATGTATACTGCTACATATCTTTGGTAACAAAACAAACATTTTTTAGATATTATTTAGTCTGGGTGAAAGTTATAGGGTCTACAAGCTATGGTACCAATTACTGAAAATTGATCAATTTGATCATACCTTATGTACTGACAGCCTCTCTCATTTCTTGAGACCCTAACATGCCAGAAAAGTACAAATACCCCCCAAATGACCCCTTTTTGGAAAGAAGACATTCCAAGGTATTTAGAAAGAGGCATTGTGAGTTTTTTGAAGTTGTAATTTTTCCCCACAATTCTTTGTAAAATCAAGATTTTTTTTTCATTTTTATTTTCTTTCCACAAAATTTTCATATTAGCGGGTTATTTCTCACACACAGCATATGCATACCACAAATTACACCCCAAAACACATTCTGCTATTCCTCCCGAGTATGGCGATACCACATGTGTGAGACTTTTACACAGCATGGCCACATACAGAGGCCCAACATGCAGGGAACGCCATCAGGCGTTCTGGAACACCCAGACCAATTCTGACATTTCTCTCCTACATGTAAAAATCAACACTTATTTGCTAGAAAATCACATAGAACCCCAAAACATTATATATGCTTTTTTAGCAAAGACCCTAGAGAATACAATAGCGGTTGTTGCAACTTTTTATCGCGCATGGTATTTGTACAGCAATTTTTCGAACACATTTTTTTTGGAAATAAAACAGTTTTTGTGCTTTTTAAAAAAAAAACATTAAATTTAGCCCAATGTTTTTGCATAATATGAAAGATGAAGTTACGCCGAGTAAATAGATACCCAACATGACACCCTTCAATATTGCACACGCTCGTGGAATGGCGCCAAACTTTGCGACTTAAAAATCCCCATAGGTGACGCTTTAAATATTTTTACTGGTTACATTCATTTTAGTTGGAGAGGAGGTCTAAGGCCAAAATGATTGCTCTCGCTCTAACGTTCGCAGCGATACCTCACATGTGTGGTTTGAACACCGTTTTCATATGTGGGCGGGACTTGCGTATGCGTTCGCTTCTGCATGCGAGCTCACGAGGACAGGGGCGCTGTATGCCCAGAGTATTGCGGAGTATGCCCAGAGTATGCCCAGAGTATTGCCCCCCAGAGTGTTGCCAGAGTATTGAGAGTATTTGCCCCCCCCAGAGTATTGCCCCCCCCCAGAGTATTGCCCAGCATTGCAGAGTATTGCAGCAGGGATGGCTGAGGAGGGATGGATGGATCTGTGACTGCATTTGTCACAGATCCAGCCCGCAGCACTGGCGCTGCCATCCGCTCCCTCCCCTCTCCTCTCACACTGTACCGATCGGTACAGAGAGAGGGAGGGGAGGAACCGGCGTCATCAAATGACGCCGGTCTGTTTACATCTGATCGCGCCGTCATTGGACGGCGATCACGTGGTAAACCGCCGCCATCAGCAGGGTCACGGACATTCCCGTGTGCGCGCCCCAGGGGGTGCGCGGGAGCGCGACTCTGGAATCACGTTTATATAAACGTGATCCCAGAGTTAAGCAACCACCTTGCTGCCGTTATTTTTCGGCAGGTGGTTGCTAAGTGGTTAAAGGCTGAGCCCCCTCATCCCCCCCCTAACACTTGCCTGAGCAAATCTCTGTTCAGCGATGTCAATGAGTGTCTCAGCTGTACAGATTCTCCATCTGATTGGCTGAGACACAGCAGTGGCACCATTGGCTCCTGCTGCTTTCAATCAAAGCCAGCTAGCCAATCAGGGAGAGAGGTGGGGACCGGGTCAGGGCTCTGTGACTGAATGGACACAGGGACATGTGACTCAGCTCGGGTGCCCCCATAGCAAGCTGCCTGCTGTGGGGGCACTGAGCAGGAGGGAGGCGCCAGGATCACAGAAGAGGTACCCAGAATAGGAGGAAGAATAGGAGGATCGGGCTGCTCTGTGCAAATTTACTGCAACAGAGCAGGTCATTATAACCTGTTTGTAAGGGCTAGGTTTTTTTTCCTATAAAAATAACAATCACTTAAGGCCCTGGGTCCCAAGCTTGGTGCTCTTTTTTAGAGTTGGTAGGTAAAGATAGGTTCCTCGCCTGTAAGGAACAGTACTAGCGATAGGGAAAGGTTCCTGACGAGGAGGGAAAGCGTAGGGTTGCATCTGCTTTGGACAACTTACTTACGGGCGGCCGGGCAGCATTCCGGTCTCTTAACAGATGCTGTCAACCAGGATGATACCTGTCATCTTCACATCGTTGGAATTTGTGAGAGTGTACCCGGTTGGTCAGGCATCCCTCTGGGTTGTTGTCAACTGTTGTCGCCTTTCTTCAATACAAGTTACTGCAGTCACCGCCACCATGCTGATTACCGAGTGTGTCCCAAGCACGTTTCTTATGCCTGATATCATTACCATTACTTTTTTGTGGATTCCACTCAGCTGGTTATCCAAGTTGCCGACAGACCCAACTGGTGACACTCACCATCCAAGACTAGCCGGCAACAGCTTAGATGCAACTGGAACCCTTCATTGGAAACTCACACAGAATTTATATACCGCACAATATCAGATGAGCCTGATCACATCATACAATACAATCTGTAATCAAAAATATAATTAACATAACTAAGGAACAGCCAACATAAACAGTATGCTACAAAAGGGGCATAGGTGGGACTTTGAAGAGGCACACATGCCTGTGCCTCCATCCCTGATACAAATGTATTGAAAGGAAATTGGGACTTTGAGTGAGGTTCACGACAATGTGGGGGTATGGTAAAAGGAAGCATGTTTATTGGCATAAAACACACAGTGTGGTACAGTGTCTGCTATGATGGGACTGTACATGATTACCAGTTATAATACACATTGAAGGCACATCTTAGTAACAACTTGGAAACTCATGGCACATGGCATTACATATGAAACATGGTACGTCAAGGGTACATAATGTTAACAATCAACAATGTTTGACAGTAGGGAAATAAATGAACAGCTCCCATTAAAACATAAACACGCACAATTAACCACTTCAGATCCGCACTATCATCAAAAGATGTCTGCAGCGCGGACCTGAAGTGTCGGGATCACGTCTTTGGACATTAAGTTGTGTACATTACCCGCGCGCAGGGCCGGACTTACCATTGTGCTTTGACTGCCCCCCGGACAGCACCCCCACTTTTTTGTATTTATTTTTTTATAAAAAAAAATGTGTGTGTGTATATATATAATATATATATATAATTTAAAGGGCCCAGAGGTCTCCAGGTCCCCGGATGGCAACCCCACCCCTTTTTTTTTTTTTTAAATTACATTTTCTTTATATTTTTTATAAATGTTTATTTTTTTATTAAAGGCCCAGAGGTTTCTTTTTTATTAAAGGGCCCAGAGATCCCCAGGGCCCGGGTGGCTACCCCCCTTTTTTATATATATATAATTCTTTTATTTCTTATTTTTTTGTAAAAGGCCCCCCCTGCTTTCTCAATTTGCGGCAGGGGGCCCATGCCTTAAGCTGTGTAAGGGGCCCCAAAATTCCTGATGGCGGCCCTGCGCATACCTCCCAACACGCAACGGATTCTGCGGAACTTTCCGCTTCTTCCCGCAGTCCCGCGAAAGGGTTCATTTTCCCACACTGCAATAGGAGGCAGCACGGAAGCAGGAGGAACCGGAGCGGTGTGTGGAGGACTGTGGCTGCTGAAGGGAAGAAAGCGGGCTAATGACAGTCTGTGGCCCTGGCTGTCGGCAGAGGTGAGAGGCACTCTCCCCCCCCCCACCCAACAACTGCAAAACCTCCCCCCAGGAGGAACCAGGGTGGGGATGTGTGCTGAAGAACAACTTTAATGCGAAACCCCCCCCCCCCGCTCAACAACTTCAATTCGCCCCCCCCCCGCTCAACAACTTCATTGCGCACCCCCCTGCTCAACAACTATGATCCCCCCCCCTCGCTCCAAGGGGCCCCTTCAACACTCAAGCCCAGAGGCCCCCACCACCCTAAGTCCTGCCCTGCCCGCGCGCGCCACTGAGTGGCGCGCAGCGGGTAAACACTGTCCCGGTGCATTGCCGCGATGTCCGCCGGGTACACACGATCGGCGGGCACACAAAGGGGGCGTGGAGCTCTGTGTGTAAACACAGAGCTCCATGTCCTGTCAGAGGAGAGGAGACAGATGCTGTGTCCCTTGTACATAGGGACACAGCATCAGTCACCTCCCCCCACACAGTTAGAACACACCCAGGATACACATTTAACCCCTGATGTTAACCCCTTCCCTGCCAGTCACATTTATACAGTAATTAGTGCATTTTTATAGAACTGATCGCTGTATAAATGTGAATGGTCCCAAATTTGTTTTAAAAAGTGTCCGATACGTCCGCCGCAATATTGCAGTCCCAATTAAAATCGCAGATCGCCGCCATTACTAGTAAAAATAATAATGATAAAAAAAAATCATAATTCTGTTCCCCATTTTGTAGGCGCTATAACTTTTGCGCAAACCAGTCGCTTATTGCGATATTTTTTTTTTTTTTTACAAAAATACGTCGAAAAATATGGATCGGCTTTTTTTTTTTTAAATTGGGATATTTATTATAGCAACAAGTAAAAAATATATATATATTTTTTTTTAATTGTCGCTCTTTTTTTTTCTTTTATAGCGCAAAAAATAAACACAGCAGAGGTGATCAAATACCACCAAAATAAAGCTCTATTTGTGGGGAAAAAAGGAAGTCAATTTTTGTTTGGGAGCCACGTCGTGCAGCCCGCGCAAATGTCAGGTAAAGCGACGCATTGTCGGAAGCTGAAATTTCGTCTGGGCACGAAGGGGGTTTATGTGCCCAGTAAGCAAGTGGTTAAATCCTTGAAAGGGCATGGTACAATTGGTATGACATGGGGTAAGGGATTGGTATTTTGTGGTTGCTTGTGACTCAATGAGTGGATCCATGATCTGATATGGGAATGGGTTGGCATTCTATATTGCCCGACGAGTTTTCGTGTTAGACACTCATCAGGGGGGAGCTCCCACATCTAAGGAGATTGAGCTGTGTTTGAAATTGTAATGTCACTAAGCCTAAAGGAAAGGCATATCGGTCAGTCCTGAAACTACGTGTTTGATGTGC